>JYDV01000061.1:5576-133245 GCA_001447645.1 Trichinella pseudospiralis
AAATTTTCCAAAACACCATAATTTATCAATATAAAAGTATATCAATCAAAAAAAGTTCAAATTTTGAAAAAAAATTTTTTGGTCATTTTTGGCAAAACAAGCAAGTCTATAGTTCAGAAAATTTCGAAAATTTCGAGAAAATCTTATTTTTTCAAAAGTAGACAAAATGGGTATTAATCGATTCGGAATAAAATTTCAAATCCAATGAGCATATTTTCGCTCGTTGTAGTTAAATATGTCTCGAGAAATCGGGAAAAAACTGGGCAGCTTGCTGTGTATTAACCTAGGCAATGAAAACTTTAAAAGAAATTTACTCCAGAACTACTGAATAGTTTAGGATGTAATTTACCAGAACTCTATAGTTTATCAATATAAAGGTGTAACAATGAAAAGAAGTCCAAATTTTGAAAAAAATTTTCTCGGTTTTTCGCAAAACAGGCGATCTATCGCTTTACCGGTGTCTATAGCTACGAAATTTTGAAATTTTGGAGAAAAATTTTTTTTTCCAAAAATTAGCAAAATTGATTTTCCCCGATCGGAAATTATTTCTGAATGTCAAAAAACTGATTTCTGTCGTTCCTGATAGCATATGTCTTCAGGTATATAATAATAAAACCAAAAAGTAAATAGGATTTCTAGGATACCATGTTTAAAAGAAGTGAACCGTTAAAGTTGAAGTGGCGTCCATGATGTCTAAAGTTAATAATTTTTTCATCAGAATCTCCTATATTTTTCTCCTAATTTTACCTACTTTTACAAATAACAATTGTGCCTGCATATGATTTACGCCTTACAGAAAGTTGAATATTAAAATTTTGTTCACTCAATATTTAGATTAATTGACATTTATAGATATAAGGATTATCGAAAATTTCAGATTGAAACGGAACTTGCCTGCAATATGCCGGTCTTTCTTTTCTAGCAATAAATATTGAACCCCCAAGCTGGGTATTTTATCCAGTTGCGGAAAAATTCATCGACTTTGGGCTATTGAAAATTTACATCCCTTTAAGTGGAGAACTATTTCTTGTAATTATGATGGAATTGGTTTACAAAGCGCTTGACTTTTTGAGCAAAATGGAAAAAGGTATACTGTACTTACCGGTGGCTAACTCTATAGAATGTAAAAAATACCCAGCAGGAGCAGATTAGTTTCACATGATTAAGCAATTTATTGAATTTCCTTGCATTTGCAATTAGCTTTGTCCCACGGCTAATGAATTTTCTACTCTTTTATGCAAATCAGAATTTCGTTATTCTTGAATAGCGAAATTACGTTAAACTAGCTATGCAATTAGTATGAGTGAGAAAGCTGAATGAGGAAAAATATGCTAATGGGACCGCATTTCATGAAATGTCTGCTCTGCGACAAAGAAGATACTAATAGTTCGTTTGAAAGAGAATTACTGATTGGCAACTTCGCAATGTATTAACATAGGCAATGCACCAACGTTAGTCAACTTCAACTTCACATTTTCATGAAATTGCTTCACTGACGTGAAGATACTGATGTCTTTCTAGCGGAAGTATCGCAGTGACCTATCCAGGTGATTCAATCAATACGCTATTTTGATGCAATTGAATATGGAGTTTGAGCAGTTGAGAAATAATAAATGATAAATTTAGTATGTATGTATTATACATTAATGTCTACGTATGTTGTACATCATATTAAGTGAAATAGTAGAGATTTCATCAAATACCAAAAGTACCAAATGTGTTTATTTTTATTTTTATAAAATATACAACTTTAAATTATTAGTAAAGATTATTTGTGATATATTTCTCTTCAAAGCTGTCATAAAACTGCCAATAAAATAATGTGTAAAAGTGCCTTTTTATAAATACGAACTGAAATAAAAATACACAAAAGAAACTCAGACAACTGTGAAACCTTGGTTGTGTTCAATTGCTTCTAATAATTTCTTTGCGAGAATTTCTTTGCTCTTGTACTTCGGCAAATCTATCAAGTTGAAACAGGTATGAGCAACCGGATAATACTGTTCACCGCCAAAGCAAGGTTGAATAATCATCTAAATTCGTAAAATGAAAAAAAAAAAGTATCATCGCAATTAAAAAATCTAAATGAATTTTTTCATGTAAATAATAATAAAGAAGATAATTTTTGAACTGTTGCTTCAAATTTACTTATTTCACCTACAACTGTTTGTTTTAACAAACAGTTATCGTTGTCTACCCCAAGTAAACTTTCATCTCCAATAATGAATCATTTGATAAACTTTCAGTGAAACGTAAACGTGAAAATAATTATTTAAATGAAGTTTTCCGAAATGATAACTGCTCGCTAGCATGCATGTATGCATACAGACTTGAGAAACAGAAAAGACAACAACCAGCTCACCTTTATTTGATCCATCCCTTGAAATGGAACACGATCGCTTCCTGTTACGAACAGCAAAAATTTTTTCTTTTGTTCCAGAGACATTTCATGGAACACTTCCCAAAATAAAACAATTGTTGGATCCTGTCTCCAGTATTCTCCGCGATACTGAGTGCTCTAAGATATAAGAAATGGGATCAAAGAATTACTTTAAAATCGTACACCCACCCACAATTCACATCTACCTAATTTATAACACAATAATGCTCATCATTAGAAACATTTTTACAGATAGTAATTAAAAAATTTAAATTTCGATCTCAAAAATAATCAAAATCTGTGCATGTACCAAATTTATTTTTAAATTATTTGAAAATGATGCAATCACACTGAAACTTGCTTAACCTGAAATGCACATATAATATAATATAATATAATATAATATAATACTTCCTCGTCGAATTTCATAATTTTCAGTAAAATGCGCATAAAAATGCCTATTATGCACTGTGGAAATGTTACCATTTTTTCAACTTACTTTTTCAAACTCTACCCAGTCGTACTGTTGGTTTCCGATGATACACTCCATCAATTCCAACGGTTGAAACATTGGAATTATGCAACCAGCAACAACTCGATTAAATCCTTTTTTGAATGCTTCAAATTGATGCAGTACCATTTGGTTCAACTTATAATCAACATACAAATCGACATATTCTTGACGATTCGCCTTTGTTACGCTTATATTAGCACCACCAGGCTTCAATTCAACAGTTTCAACTTTATCAAGACATGGAAGCGATATCTTCAAAGAACAAAGTAAATATTAATATTTGTTCGTAGAACACTGTGGTTCAAAATTCAATTCCAATGTACAGTCCATGCTATTGGATGATGCTATCCATGCTATATGGTACATACTTGAAAATTAACACAAAATACAGATTCAAAGTCATCATCGTCGTAATCCAACATTTCTTCCAAGCACCTGAAAATAGTTTTTACAATTCAAAGTATAATGATCAATCAGAAAGAGTGAATCATGCCAGTAAAATTTACCGCCCTTCTGTTGGACTTAGTTCTTTCAGATCTTCCAAAGTTACCGGTTCGTTAAGCAACTTTTTGTAAAGAGCCAAAGGAAATGGTAACGCTGCAATGACATTGTTGTATATTGTCATACCGCACAAGATTCCAATGTATTCATAAGTGTGTGGCTGTAATAAAAATATTTTTTTAAGATAGATAAACTGATATTTGAATTACTTTTCATACTTCTTCAAAATTGTAATGCGCAAACCAAGTATATCGGCTCTCTTCGTATTCGACAAACATGCCATATTTTGGATTGAACAATTCTTGAAAAATAAGCATAAAGAATTCTTTCTTCAAACCACCCAAATCGTCCGCATCTTCTCCAACAAATTGCACCTAGAATTTTGAACCAAAAAAATCTATGCAAAAAGTTTTCAATAAAAAATATTGTTAACTTTTAATGGTCTTTTCAAATCATACGGCGTAGCAACAATGAGATGCTTGAAAGTATCCTCGATGATGCTGTTTCGAGAAACGCTTATGAAAAAATATTCCCTCACTTGAGCGATCTAAAAAATACATAAATGCGCTAAACAATTGCAAGAAATAAAACAAGAATATAATCTTACCACCATTTCTACAGCAACGTTCACTTGAAAAAGAATACTTTTCGCCACCGCGTTCAATATAAATGGATAATGGCAAAACAGAAATCGATTTGAACACTGCAAAAATACAGTAATTAATTTATCAAGCAAACTACTAACATCAAGCACATCAGATTTCGCTAATTTCACTTGGAACGAAACAAAAACATTTTTAATAACAATTACAAATTATCCAACTTATTTTACATCAATCAATCAATTCCTTTCAAATGAACTCGGCAAATTTAAAATTTTGCAATTTAACATAACAACTGCTTCTGTTATGAACAAGCAGATAATACGCTTTTCTGATTTCTAACAGTAACAACTTTAGGAATAACTTTTAGCAAATTTTTTCCAATTTATCTGAAAAAAATTAATGAATCAAACAAACACTAGACAACAAACATCCGCAGTCATTCTGAAAAGCATTTATTTTATAATTTAACATTTTTAAACAACATTTAATAAAATTGTGCAAAAAAGAAAAATTAAATTAATACTCACCTGCCTGTCTTCATTCATAGTTTGCAAAAAATCATCCCGAAGATTAATTTTCTTCTCCAAGTCATCAATGTAAAAGCTTGAGACTGGAATTTTGCGAACTTTCACATTCACCTAATACAAACTATATGCTAAGAAAAATGCAATAAACAAAAATCCAACAATTACCTTATTCAAATGAGAAAGAACCTCCAATGCTGATTTAATTGCAGTGATAGGCAATGACTACAGTTCAATGACAAATAAACAACAAAAAAATAATAATAATAATAATAATTTCATGTACACGTCAAACTTACATTCGTATTTTGGCCACGTTCATTCATCAAATTATCAATAAAAAAACAAGCCACTTGCTTGAAAACCTAAAATTCAGCAAATGCATAATTGATGTGGAACAACAGTATTTTGCATTCAATTTACTTTCAGAATTCTGTTCAAATGACGGACCGGCAGAGATGACCACCATGATTCTAAAATTATTAACACCAATAAAATTATCCAATTTTTAAATACATCTCTACCCAATTTAACATACCAAGAAACTCCCAAGTCGTGGCAGTTTGATCAGATAAACAAAGCGTAAATGGTACAACAATGTTGCGATAATATTTCGATAAGGAAAAAATATGACACCAAGGCAAGATCAGGTAAACACGAGCAAATTCAATATCGATCAACGAACTTTTTAATGATGGTATAAGTGAAACTTCAACTGACCGAACCATCTGAAGAGGGTTGAATAAAATTATTAAATATTATTCATATTCGCTTATTTATACCATGGATTCAATGTTAGGATGGGCAGTGCAATAGTCAGATAACAATAAAAAAGTTTCCATAGCTTCGTCCATATTAATACAGCTGTGACGCTCTGTAACTCCAAATCTGTCATTGCCACTGCAAAATAAAATAATTTTAATAACATACACACTTGAATAGGTCGTTCAGTAAATACCTCTGCAAAAATGAACCATTTAAACAACAAAGACTAGTCATCACCGTTTCGACAAAACTGAAAGCAATCGTCAATTTAATAAGCGCTTACTGAACATTATACGCTTGTGTAAGCTATACAAAACTCACTCGTATAAGTGTTTGGGTTCCTCATTAATCAGGTGTCTGACAAAACTCAATGACAAATGCTTCACAGGAAAGGATGGCACCGTGATCGCTTTGCTATCATCACCATCATTATCACCATTCTGTAAAATAAAATATTCTTCATGCATATTGTAAAATCTCCTTACAAACGTTACTCGCTCTGAGCAGAGGACAAATGAAAAATCTGCTCCTGCAAAAACTTTACGAGGCTGCTTTTCTATAGGAACCGGCAATGGTGTGGAAGTACTGTGCTTTACACTTGGAACACCAAGCTGTCCGGAAGTGTTCAGGCCAAATGCATATAATTTATTTTCTGTTATCGCCATTGTGTGACATCTAAATCAAATATTGAAATTGTAATAAGTTATTAAGCCGAAAATAAACAAACCTTCCGCATGCAACATCCAGAACCACTGAACCCATCAATTCCATTACTTGCTTCGGAAATAACTCACTATTTTGATTCCCGTGACCAAGCTGCCCGTATGTTCCGGCTCCAAAAGTGAACAATCCTCCAGTCTGTTGGAAAATGTAAAACTACGTAAAAACCAAAAAAATGATCTCATATTTCTCAATGAAAATCTAATATCTTCGACAAAATTAATTCATACATAAGATTATACATTCAAATTAAAATTTTGAACTTAAATTTACGTTTAAAAACTAAAAACTAAACTAAAAAACCATTGCTTATTTAAATTAAAACTTTCGATTATTTGCAATTGTTAATTAAACTAATAACTAAGCAATACCTAAATAAATCTAATAATAATAATAATAATAATAATAATAATAATAATAATAATAATAATAATAATAATAATAATAATAATAATAATAATAATACTATTTTTATTAATTCACTTTCTCGAATATTTCATCTGAAAACGTTAACTTCATTATCTTTAAAACAATACAGTAATCTATGTATCCCATTTCGAATATCTAACACTTATTCTGCTCATACCATTCACTTTTTCAAATTTCCTTACTACATGCAATATATGATGTTGCTGAAGTAAATAAAGAAAAACAAATCACCGCTGTTATAGCCACAGAAAAATCTTCTCCACATGCTAGTCGAATTACCTTCTGTGTGCGAAGCAATTTCACCAAAGAAGGATAGAGAATATCTACCGAATTAAAAATTTTCTATTAAATATACAGTATAAATATACAGAAAATAATTTAATTAATAAAAAATATAATTTTCTAACTATAAAACTACACTGCCAAAAAAGAAACTAACCTCGTTGCTCATTTTGACCAATTTGACCAAAGCTAAAAAAAAGTAAAAAAATTGAAAAATTCTTAAACAAAAATTATGTCAAAATACCTATTTTTTCCCCATCCAAATACAGTACCGCTTGGAGTGAGTACTAAACTATGGGATGCACCGGCTGCCAATTGGCATATTGGTATTCCCATCAGCTTATTTACCGTAGTTGGTCTGATAAATGATTCTCGTGTTCCAATGCCGAGTTGACCATGGTCATTCAGGCCCCAGGCGTGCAGAACCCCATCTGCTCAAGCAATAAAATATAAGTGCACACAACACAATAAAAATCATTAACAACAAAATGTTAGCACCTTATAAAGTTACCACTGCTACAGTAATTTATAAAGTTCATATGATTTCAAGTTTTATTTTTTTCAGAAAATGTTGCATGAAAAAATGTACACAAAGCAAAAAAAGCATAACTGTTGCAGTAGTGTATAAAAATAATGCTACTTACTGGATTCCAGTGCTAAACTATGGTTTGAACCGCACGCAATCTGAACAATATTCGCCAAATTAATTTCCCTAAAAATAAACATGTTATCAAGCCCGTAATGCTAAACACTTACTGAATTAGAGGATATCGAGCTTTTGCTAGAGCATTCATCCGTTCCACACCAAGCTGACCATACGTATTCGAACCCCAAGAAAATAAATGTCCATCATTTGTTAAAGCAACACAGTGTGCATCGCCACAGGCCACACTGACAACGTGAATTCCAACAAAGCTATCTATAAGTCCTAAACAATTTCATTATAATCACGGTCACCAATAAAACATAAAATGCCAAAACAGAACTACATTTTTCGTCACGGTCATCCAAATCATTTTGAAGCAAAATGTCACTTACTACACTTACAATTCATTCTTTACACTCCTTTTTATAATTAACAATTAATGCTGAGCAAACAATTTTATAATAAACAGATGACTACATTCAGAAATACAAGAAAAACGTTGAACAGCTACAGAGCAATATGAATTCTCATATCAATTTCAAAAAAATAAAAATCGTAGATTTAAACATCAAAACTGCACATCACAATAAACAATAAAACACAGACAATGAAATTCAAAAATAAGCACAGCTCACTTGGCTTTCGTTTTATGCCGTCATGACCAAGTTGATAAAAATCATTGTTTCCACAGGAAAAAACACTACCATCCTCAAGCAGCATCACAGAATGATGTCGGCCGCAGGCAATCTGACGGATTTTCAGAAAATTCTTCGTCGATTCAACAAAAGTTAAACTTTTAACATTTTCTTCATCAATTCCACCAAGTCCCAGCTGACCATCTGATGTGTTGCCACAGCATAGCAAAGACATACTTCTAAAATTAAAATCAACACGTATATAAGCAGTTTGCTTTTCATGACAAGAAAAACAACACGTGAAAACTGAAAAATCGCAAACATCACAAATAACTTTAAAAAAATTAACCTGCCAAGACATACAGTATCAACCGTAATAATAATAAATAGGTATTATTGAATGAAGATGAAACGTGCCTGACCAGTAGTAGTTAAATTTAATTATTATATTATTAAATTAATTGACTTAAATTTTATCATAACCGATTTAATTGTTTATTGAATAATTTCTCCAACGACTTACAGTAAAACAATACAAAGTACAAATGTGAATAACAGTTTGCTGCTTTAAAAAAAATTAAAACAGAAGCACAAACGATTGTACTTCTATTCATAAATTTTAACAAATTTTTATTAGTTATAGAAAAAAGTTGAAATTGAATCAAATTACGCTTTTTAAAAATAAGACTGTGATTGATAAAATAATATATGTAGTATCATCAGGGAAAAAATTTTTGAAGCATTTATCATCGCACACTTTTGACTTCAAGTATAACATACAAATTAAAATATTCTTATTATCTATCCACTGTTGCTATTAACACACTTTGCTATTTAAAGATCTGATTTGATATATAGTTACAATTGCGATGCAAGTATTCCGCATCCAAGTTGTTGTCGACGGTAACATCAATACTGAGAGAGTTGCAGTGATTAGTCGGTAAACTCACAGATTAACACAAACATCCTATATATTAATGCGAACATGAACTGACAAGCATGCCCAGAAAACTGAAAACCGCTAGTTGCTCTGTGTGTCGGCATTATTTGTTCATTTGTCAGCTGAACAGACGTGCTGTGTATGCGTTACGCTGTCGTAATTTCATAATTTTTGTAAACGAATACTGAACACAGCAATATTATGCTGTGTTCAACAACAAACAAAATATTATGGTCACATATGAAATTTCAATACAATATTAAATAAAGCAATGAATTTCGGGATTGCAATAATTAAATCTGAAAAATTGTTTCCGTTAAACTTTCAAAAATTCAAACTGCTTCCGCATCCAGTATAGCATTTAATTCAAATAAAACACTGCACAATTTATTTCGACAAATCAAAAATACTATAAAATATATAAAAAATTAAAAAAAATACAGCTATATCCAAAATGCAATTTAATGGTCATCAAGTTAAAGAAGAGAAAAATGCGGAAAAATGCAACTGCACAATTTTATCGTAAATTTACTGCCTTCCAATAATTAATTATTCAACAATATAATGTAATGAGTCAAAAGAATAGAACTTAAAAATCAAATCCAAATCAAACCGTAGTACGAGAAAGCAAAATGTATTAACTGAATATACTATTGCAAATTTGAAAAATTAGTAATAAATTTTAACATAAATACAAGCAACAATTTACAAGAAAAGATGGCTGCAAATCAATATCAATTGTAACAATGAAAAATTACAGTAGGAAAAAAAAATTAAACTAAATGTAAATTTAATTAAATTTTAAATAGGAACACTTTAAACAATTTAAACTAAAATAACTTTAAAAAAAAAGCTTTAATGGCGTACGTCATTGAAACAACTGCAGTTCTTTCATCTCCGATACAACACCTGAACGCCTGCAATAATGCATTGCAATCTTTGTGGGAAGCAATTCAAAGGACGTCTCCAGTTTTCGGTATGAGGATGTTATTTATATAGAAATTATTTCATGCTGCGAATTCTAAATTTAATTTTAATATTTTAAAATCATACATCACGTTTAAAAAAATGTATATTTATTTTTACTGTATCGTTGTTAACTTAATTTTCCATCATCGCAAATAATACGTTCACGCCTTTCAGTAGAAATTAATTATATTCAAATTAAGAATTGTTACCATTTTAAAACCAATAATATAATTAGAATCCTTACGTGCATAGAACTGCTAAATTTAAATATACTATTGCATCATATCCACTAATGTAGATAAGAATTCAAACAGAAACAGCCACGCATTATTTTTTTCAAAATGTTCAACTTGTCACGCGTACAGTACAATGTGAATAATTATACAAATCTAAAAATGAAAAAGTGAATTGATATTCATGTTATAGTTAAAGCATTTTCTTATAATTTCAGGATCACATAAACATTCACCTTGGCATTCGTCCTTTCCGATGCAAGAAATGCAACAAATGCTACAATAATCGTGGTGCCTATCACAACCACATGCGTATCCACGGTAACGAACGGCTTTACATTTGCCCGTTATGCAAATCAGACTTTTTGTGGGAAGCTTCGTTGAAATGGCATCTGAATGTACACAAAAATAAAGGCGAGATAACAGCACAAATGGTGAGTAAGAGGTAAAATCAATAAAATTCTGATGAAAGTAATACAATTCCTGTTACAGGCTAGACAAATGTATGAAGGAACCATGAACGTCGTACGTTTGAAAAAGAAGCAATTGAAGATTACTGCACAACAAAAAAAAGAAAACCACACTTCACATCCTATAAAGAAAACGTAATGAACAACTTATTTTATTGTACCTAACATCATAACTGCCAAAAATAACAATTACACTGCAGATTTATAGTAGTTTTATTCAGAATTTATATGTTAATAAAATATTTCATGTTATGTTATTTAAAAATTATTAAACATAGAGCACATATAGAAGGATTAACAAAAAGTTAAATATTGAGATATACGAAATTTATCACAGACATGTATATTATTGTTCATTGCAGAAGTCCACCAAATTTTCCGCCTTACAACTGCTACAAACAGCAATGTACTATTAATAAGTACGATTACGGTGAAAAAAATCCAACTAATTGTGAACTACCGAGAAGAAATGCAATCAAAAACAGCTATGATTATGAAAACACAGAAAATGACAAATACTGGATGGATGAAGCGAATGCAATCCATACTAATACAGAGGAATGTTTTTCTCAACTGGCAAATGGATCGACTAATACCAAGTATATTTTACACATTCTTTATCATTTAAAACAAATGACATGTTTAAATTTTTGGTCCATGCCTTGCACTCACTTATACTGGTGGAGCAAATAAATTTTAATGCTGCAAATTATTATAGACTAAATCCAAAGAGACCATTTCAAGAAGGCACCAACTATTTGTACCAAAATTATTATCATGACCAAAATAATATAGCAGCTCCAGCAAATAAAAGTCTTTATAACGACACAACAGAACAATTCAACTATGAAGGAAAAAACTTTTTATCAATCGATGGGACAGATAATCAAGAACGTTATTTGAAACCAGGCGGCAACTACTCAATACATCAATTCGATGAAAAGGATTGCTTCTTTGAAAGGTATACAACATTCAGTGCTAATTTACTCCCAACAGTCGCAGCTTAAACATTTCAAATCATTAGCATTTAAGAGTACTGAAATGATTAATGAGAATATAGAATTCATGAAATCAAAATTAAAGATATAACTTAAACTGCAAACATAGGTTTTCATTCATACTTCCAGTAAAATAAACAGACTGAATAATTTTAAAATATCACTTGTTACAGCATAAATCAAAATGAGTGTCCAGCTAAAGCTAATCGGCAAGTTTCTTCTCTGGTTGACAAAGAAAGCGAAGAAAAAGATTTGTTAGCTTTAGCTATGGAAATTCTGTATGAAACCGTACCAAGGGAAACTAAGTGTGAGGAAAAAGAAAACTTTCCAACAATGGACAACGCAAACAACATTAAGTGCAGTGAAAAGGACTGGGGAAACAATATAATTCAGCAAAGCGTTGAAACAAATTGCCCCTTCGAAAGGTATGTATTATTTTTTATTTTATTCTATAAAATTTCACAGTAAATATTTAAAAAAAAACAACAAATTAAAAGACATTATTTTTATAAAATTATGAGTCGATTTAAAGATTCATAAAAAAAAACTTTTAATACTTAAATTACTTAAACATACTCGACATATTTTACATAAGCTTCATAATACCTTCGCGAATAAAGATTATCATCAGCTCAAAACAACAGCTATTATCAAAACTACTGTTTCAGCAAATGTCCCAAACAGTTGTACAAAACTTCAACTGCAGTCAATTCTCACATTCCTCCGTATAACAATGACAACGTCAGTCAAGAAGATCATCGTCATCAATACAACATAGAAAATGAAAAACATCAAGACGTTGCAACAAATAACTACATCCAAATGTTTGTATTAAATTCATTTACCAAACCATTAAATCAACGATTTAACTCTATAAACAAATATTTCAAAGTTAATTCAACTTTAATTTAATTCGCTTAATTGATTTAATTTTTAAGTTGATTTTTTTGCATTCAATTATAATGATACTAAGAAAGTATAGAAAAATATTCAACATATGAAAATTATTGCAGAAAAAATGAAAATATGGACATAACCTATCAAAATGGTTTCAACGCAGAAATTCAAAGATGTCATAATACCTCATTAAACAATAAACAAGAAAATAAAGCATGGATAACTTCAGCCATGGAAGTTCTTTATAATATAAAAGCAGAAGACTATAAAGCAAACACAAACTTCGCGACGCTTGACAACGGTGAAAGCATTCACGAAATAAGCGAATATTACAAAACGCCAAAACAGGATACAGAATATCATTTTCAAAAGTTAGTACTAACAATTATTACATTTTTGAGGACAGAAATAATAAACATTTCAACTTTCAGCTTCCATGAGCAACCAAGTGGCTCCCTCCATCTAAATGAAGAATTCCAAACTGAGTATTCACCAAATTTTGATAGAATTTATGACAACAGTATGACAAAAAAATTTCATCAAATTCCTCCAAACATGACAACGCAGCAACATCTACATAGTCAGCATCCTCAGCAGCTTTTTCACGACACATTTGCAAAACAGTACAATTTACAAAATACCAATGCACCTTGCAGCACCACCGGTAATAACCACATCACATTCTTTGCAATTTTATAAAGTGATACATTTTCAGATCATGCTTATAATACAAATTATGGCTATTACCAGCAGAAGTAAGAATTCAATAAAATGTAAAATAAACAATTACAATTGAAGATATTTTAGTTTACAGCAAGGAGCATTCAATCAACAGTTTATCCCACAGCCTGAAGGTATACAATTCTTCAACATGCTAAATTTTCATCTAAAGAAATCATTATAATTTCAGGAAATCCATACTATGAAAACAATCTACAAGCGGTATATGCTAATAAAACCGTCGATCCTCTTTCGAACTACTGGCAACCTCAAATTAGGTAAAGATATTAACTTTTCCCACTAAATATGTGATGCAAGAATTAATACCTTAGTATTCAAATAGATTATTTTACTTAACAAAAGTTGCATTTTAATAGCAACACAACATGAAGCGTCAAGTTGATTAAAGTTAATAAAATATAAAATGTAAGAATTATAATTGAATATGTTTTAGTTCACCGCAAGGAACATTCAGTCAACAGTTTATCCCACAGCCAGAAGGTATAGAATTTTTCAGCATGCTAAATTTTCATCTAAAGAAATCATTATAATTTCAGGAAATCCATACTATGAAAACAATCTACAAGCGGTATATGCTAATAAAACCGTTGATCCTCTTCCGAACTACTGGCAACATCAAATTAGGTAAAGATATTAATTCTTCCCACTAAATATGTGATGCAAGAATTAATACCTTAGTATTTTCAACAGTCGTTCAAATAAATTATTTCATTTAACAACGGTTGCATTTTAATAGCAACATAACACGAACCATCAAGATGATTAAATTTAATAAAATGCAAAATGTAAGAATTACAATTGAATATGTTTTAGTGCACCGCAAGGAACATTCAGTCAACAGTTTATCCCACAGCAAGAAAGTATACCATTTCTTTAACATGCTAAATCTTCATCCAAAGCAATCATTGTAATTTTAGGAAATCCATACTATGAAAACAATCTACAAGCGGTTTATGGTAATAAAACGGTTGATCCTCTTTCGAACTACTGGCAACATCAAATTAGGTAGAAATATAAATTTTTGCTACTACACATTGTAATGTAAGCAATAATACCGTAGTATTTTCAACAATCATTGAAATAGATTATTTTACTTAACAAAAAGTTGCATTTTAATAGCAACACAACATAAAGCATCAAGATGATTAAAGTTAATAAAATATAAAATGTAAGAATTATAATTGAATATGTTTTAGTTCACCGCAAGGAACATTCAATCAACAGTTTATCCCACAGCCAGAAGGTATAAAATTTTTAATATGCTTAATTTTTATGTAAAAAAATCATTGTAATTTTAGGAAATCCATACTATGTAAACAATCTACAAGCGGTATATGCTAATGAAACGGTTGATCCTCTTTCAAACTACTGGCAACCTCAAATTGGGGAAAGATACTAATTTTCCTCACTACATGTATGTAATGTGAGAAACATTATTGTTTCCAATTGCTTGATTGGAAGTTCACATCACAGGAAGCTCCATTTCAATAGAAACATAATTTAGAGCATTACAATGATGACTTTTATCACAACATTCACATTTAAATATTCTGAGAGCAAACAATTTCACTAATGCTTTTCCTTTTACAACTATAATCAAATACAATAATGGTTATTTGGAGCAATTCAATGGCAATGAAATAATTGCAACTTCGACCCAGATGTGTGAAAACTATTTTTCAGCATTTTACATTGCCAACAATGTGGAACAACCATCAACAAATGTTTAGAACTATGAATGCAGCATTCAATCAAGAGGATAATACTGAAATATTGCTTTCTAAGTTATATTTTCTAATATTGCTTTACTAAGTTTACACGATTTGGATTGGACAGTCAAGTTTTCATTGTATATTTTAAAAATTGTACATAATATCTTCAAAATCAATTTTTGAATTTGCTTCAGTATTTAATGTCATAAAAATCAGCAGCTGTTATATCTGCTCTAAGTTTGTTGATGCCGTACTGCGAATCAGCTGAATTACTATTTCACTAAATACAAATTTTTCACTAAAATACAATAATTGAAATAATGCGAAACACTTTTATCAAAAATTAACTTCACAGATGGAATTACCAAAATAATTACAACTGTGATAAATTTTATTAGTTTTCGCATACCTAAACTTTACTGATTGTCGTTGTAATGCGTTCTGTTTGATGAATTTCAGTTTCCTTTTAATGGTCAGTACTGATATTGATATTCACTGATATTCAAATTGCTTCAAAAAGCACTCATGATTTAGACTGATACGTACTCAATAAAATGAAGTAAAAATATAAATATGTGATAAATACATAACATGCAATTTAGTCCACGTCATGTGATATCTCATGCAACTTTCAGGCAAATTCGTGAGACTAAGAGGCATAAGCCTATAGCGAAGCTTGACATTCGCATTCCCACCGGAATGCAAATATGTTGATGAATAACAATAATTATATACATATCGCAATATTAAAAAATAATTTACAGTAGTTTTCAAAAACTTTAAACAAATTACGAACATCATATTTTAAAGTGGCAAATTAAAATGAAGGGCGCGATTAAATTTAAGCCCATTACTGGTCACGGGGAGCAGTTATTTCTTGCAGTAGCTTTCAGAGAGGACGTCGCGTTTTAAACCGCTGCTCTCATTTCGTCTACTATCCAATAAACGATCACCAACAGTAATGGAATTCTCGGAAAACGAATGCCTTCACGGTGAAAACCAAATAAACCAACTATTCACTTTCAAGGTATGAAGTTTCTTTTAATTTCAGTAATAAATCATATCACAGTTATCAATAATCTAAATTATTTTAATATAAATTTCTTTTACTGGTAAACGTAATTACACGTCACTTCATTTAAACGAAATATATGATTGCTTTAGCTTTTCATTGCAGCATGTCTTCGCATAAAATTACCAAAAAATTGGATATATTAATTTTGACGATTATTCATTTCTATTATATTTAATAAAAATTAATCATTTCTAAAACGGACAAACTGTCATATGGAATGCAATAAAATAATTATAAACTCAGCTTGAATAGAGAAGTCATACATGAATGCTTAATTACGTAGTATTTACCTGTATTTACGTAATTTCATCACAATATACCTATATATATGAAAATATCATTATCTGAGTGTACGTTTTATCGGTCATTATTAAAGTTTAAGCGCTAAAAGATGTGCACTATTATAATGTTAAACTGTAAACATCTCGCATTATTTAAGAATCATCAAACAATTCATCCTGGTCCCCACCTTTATGAGTGTCCAGATGGCAAAACGTATGTCAACAACAATGGTGCCCCTTACAAGTACAAGACATCACGTAATCCTCATGGAATTTTCAAGTGTCCGCTATGCAACCGGATCTTCCAATGGGTACCTGCGTTCAGAGGCCACATGAATATGCATGAAAGAAGAAGTGAAATACCGTCAAACCTGGTTGATAAATAATGAAACTCAATAAGTATATCAGTGTTAATGAAGTTTTTTATACTATAGTCTGCCGATTTGTTTGATGAAATAAGCGAAAAGTTGCGTGGGAAAAAAACGGAAAACAGAATGACGACCACGATGCAGAAAATCCAAGCATATATTGAAAAAATGTAAAATTTAATTGATTTTATAAGGAATTAAATGTATTTATTTATTCAATAGTAACGAAGAGATTTCAGAAGTAATATTTATACGGTATAAAGCATATGACATTACTTTATAACAAATAATATTTTTTACAATTAATACAGTATTTTAAAATAATGTTCTACTTTGTGCTTCTGCCATATTTCCAGAAAATAATTACGTGCCAAAAGTTAATCACATTTTGATAAAAATATCAATACTAAAGAAAAAAGTATGAAAAGAATAAAAGGTAGCAGATTTCCGCATATGCATTAGTACTGTCTATTTCAGTGATGGTTCGAATGAAAAAAATGATATTAAAGCAACGAATTACCAAAAGTGCAATGATGGAACTGGAATTTATGTTGACGAAAATTATGAAAAAGAAAATGCAGTTTTCTATCACCAAGGTTTTGAAGGTATAAAATTTTCCTCTTATAAAAAAAGCAAAATTAGCAAAAAACTAAACTATCAGGTAATGATGATGTGAGCACTTACGAAATTGTACAAACAAAATTTCTGGAAATTGAACAAAAGCATAGCCACCAATCAAATTCAACGCTAGACCAACTGAACGCTAGGTATGATAATTATATTCCCAAATGATTTTGCATCCTTTACAGTAAAAAAAAGAACGACGTTCCATTTGAAATTCAAATAATTTACTAATCATAACATTCAATAAATTTTTCGTTTAAAATTCATTGCTAACTATGTTCTCTCCTCTACTGAATTACTTTCGTTCTTTTTTATTAAAAGCAAATAATAAAGAAATAAAAACCTATCAAATACAGTATTTAACATAGCAAATAGCATCGCAACATCAATAAAGACATTCTAATTTTAGAGATGAAATGCTAAAACAGAACACTGCAAGTGCAACATGTGATACAATTCTGAAGAATGCTGATTTCAAATTCTGCATGAAGCAATGGATAGCCGGTAAAGGAATCAACTACAAAATTTTACGAACGCTGAATATTGATTATCTGCGACCAACAAACGGTACAACAACCAAACAACAAAACCATTACTTATCACGAAAACGGAAAAGGTTATCTTTAGATAATTACATCGAAAGCATTCAGCAACACGTAGAATGGTCTGATTCTGAGAAACAATAAGCAAGTTTTACAATTGCCACAATAAACGTTTTAACTTTCAGCTTCTATGAGCAACCAAATGGTTCACTATATACAAATAAAATTTATGAAGACAATACGGCAAATTATATTCAACAAATTCCACAAAACATATTATCACAGCAGCAGTTCATTCCTCAGCAACCTTCTAACTACACGTTTCAAGAACTGAACAATTTCCAAAATGCCAATGCACTTGCCAACATCACCGGTAATTATATCATTCACAACAGAATGAACCACTACATCTCACAGTCACAGTAATTTTATAAAGTGATACATTTTCAGATCATGCTTATAATGCAAATTATGCCTATTATCAGCAGAAGTAAGAATTTAATAAAATGTGAAATGTAAGAATTACAATTGAAGATGTTTTAGTTCACCGCAAGAAACATTCAATCAACAGTTTATTCCACAGCTAGAAGGTATACTATTTTCCAACATGCTAAATTTTCATCTAAAGAAATCATTATAATTTCAGGAAATCCATACTATGAAAACAATCTACAAGCGGTATATGCTAATAAAACCGTCGATCCTCTTTCGAACTACTGGCAACCTCAAATTAGGTAGAAATATAAATTTTTGCTACTACACATTGTAATGTAAGCAATAATACCTTAGTATTTTCAACAGTTGTCCAAATAAATTATTTCATTTAGCAACAGTTGCATTTTGATAGCAACATAACACGAACTATCAAGATGATTAAATTTAATAAAATATAAAATGAAAGAATTACAATTGAATGCATTTTAGTTCACCGCAAGAAACATTCAATCAACAGTTTATCCCACAGCAAGAAGGTATACTATTTCTTTAACATGCTAAATTTTCATCCAAAGCAATCATTGTAATTTTAGAAAATCAATACTATGCAAACAATCTACAAGCGGTATATGCTAATGAAACCGTTGATCCTCTTTCGAACTACTGGCAACCTCAAATTAGGTAAAGATATTAATTTTTCCCAGTAAATATGTGATGCAAAAATTAATACCGTAGTATTTTCAACAGTCGTTCAAATAAATTATTTTATTTAACAAGAGCTGCATTTTAATAGCAACATAACACGAACTGTCAAGATGATTAAATTTAATAAAATATAAAATGAAAGAATTACAATTGAATATGTTTTAGTTCACCGCAAGGAACATTCAGTCAACAGTTTATCCCACAGCCAGAAGGTATAAAATTTTTAATATGCTAAATTTTTATGTAAAAAAATCATTGTAATTTTAGGAAATCCATACTATGAAAACAATCTACAAGCGGCGTATGCTAATGAAACCGTTGATTCTCTTTCGAACTACTGGCAACCTCAAATTAGGTAAAGATATTAATTTTTCCCAGTAAATATGTGATGCAAAAATTAATACCGTAGTATTTTCAACAATCATTGAAATAGATTATTTTACTTAACAAAAAATTGCATTTTAATAGCAACACAACATAAAGCATCAAGACGACTAAAGTTAATAAAATATAAAATGTAAGAATTATAATTAAATATGTTTTAGTTCACCGCAAGAAACATTCAATCAACAGTTTATTCCACAGCTAGAAGGTATACTATTTTCTAACATGCTAAATTTTCATCTAAAGAAATCATTGTTATTTCAGGAAATTTATACTATGAAAACAATCTACAAAATGAGGATATCATCGATTCTATTCCAAACAATGTACAATGTCTAATTAGGTATGTGGAGTAATATATATGTATCTTTTTTGTAGTTGTATCGTGTAATGCAAAACATTAGCTCTACATTCAATATTCAGTAGCTGTTTATACAGTTGATTTTAGATAAATAATAACATTTAAATAGTAACATAATATAAAGAGCATAATGATAATTTAGTGGTAGAGCTATACATTTGAACCTTTGAAAAGTGTTCCTCTTAATTTTTCATTTTTACAGCAATTATGAAAATCCAGAAAATACCTATTTTTGGGAGCAGAGCAATGCCATCATTGATGATGATGATGATGCAACTGCAACGCTTGATGTAAATAATCAGACATTTCGAAATAATTATGAAGAAGAATTTAATACTGCAGATGCCGCATTCTACCAAATAATCGAAGAATTACAGCAAAGCTTTTCACTCCAAAGTTACGAAAAAAAAAGTGATCCCAAGTATGTTAAAATTTTCAATAAATTCAGTATTTTCAACTGAATTTCAATTACAGTATTGCATATTATTTTTAAAATGTAAAAAATTAATCAGTTCCATAATGTTCAAATAAACTGAGTTTTACATTTTACATTTTATACAAACGAAATGTAGCATTTAATTCAACATGCACAATAACGAACTCTGTTTGAATACTTAAATAGTACTATCATTTATGAGTGACACCAAAAGCAACAAGTAAAAGTTCAATTATTTATCGTTTTTCTTCTATTTCGGTTAGTAATAATTGCTTATTTTTTGACTGAAATTAATTATTTTAAACGCCTTTAAACGTTTAAGTTTGTAAAGCTGCTAACAATGTAAAATTTTGCATTAATCACATTTCTTTTTTTAATTATTTAATTTTACTTTTCATGACCGATATCCAGCAAGAATAAAAAATAAAATAACACACATACCTCATATGATTATTTGACAAATGATATGATGAAAACATTTATTGCAGACCTTCCAAGAAAACCACAAACCGTCCTGATTTGTCTGTGCAAGAGCCTGTCAGATGGAAGGAATCACAATATCGTGACATTTTCGACCCTGAATTATTGGAAGAGTTAGATGAACTGTTAATTTTTGACAAAGCAATATAAATCAGTCTCATTTTCCCACATTTTCATCGCTGAAATGTAAAATCTAAATTTTCAATTTTATAAGAAGAAACTCATCTTTTATTTAATGTCTCTTTTGAACAGAATTCATTTGAACATCAGTTTTTCATTACTTACAAATACCTAACTTTACAATTTTCCCTTATTTATAAGTATTTAAGTATTTTGCAAGAAAAATATGAAAATAACCTTCAGAAAAACTTATTTCTAAGTCATAAACAGAACATGTTTATGAAATGCCAGTTTATTTTCATGATTACTTACATAACTTCATTGACTAGAAAAATTGTGGTTCATCAACAGTACAGCTAGCATGCTTATCAAATTACGTTAAACATTCTTATCATTATCTATCTAAATTATTTTAAACAAAGCTGACGTTGTATGAGATAATGATAGTATTTACATATGCATAAGAATTTCATCCATTGCTGCACACAAAAAGTTAGATGTGCTGCATGAGTGCGTCTGCATTTCACATCAATCCTAGATAGTAGATAAGATAAAATCTTCAGCACCTAAAGACCTCGAAATAATTTTCAAAAACAACAAAGTAATTCTCGTTCTAGAACCCAGGTATTTGAAAAATAGCAAAGAAGGCTGAGAATTTGGGTAGTTGGTGAAACGCAACGAACGGTAAGTAAGATGCTAATTATGGAAAAGGCAAAAAGGATTATTCAATCATATTCAACAAAAAAGTGGAGATGAATATGAAAATATTATAACGAGCAAAGGTGATTGGATTGATAGATTTCAAAAGCAAGCTAACCATCATAACTTCTGAAGTAAAGCAACAAGTTCAAATGTCAAGGCAGCACAAGTATTTCTTGATCAACATGTCCAGAAATTATCAGAGTCTCATGATAAAAGTCGATGATAACCTTAAAGAACTGACAGCATTATGCATGCATAATGGAACGTGTTTAATAATGAACGTGGAGAACAGTCGTTGATTCAGAAGAGAATTCATTAGTGAAAACTCTAACCACAGAATTCCTCTAAACAGTTCGTAGAAGACTATCCAGACTATTAGTGAAGCTCCTAAGCAAAACAGGATGTTCTTAAAATAATTTCTCGCTATAAGGAAATTCTTCGAAAGAAAAAACCTAAGAAAAGACAATTACTCTTGACGCTTTCATAGCCAAGAAACTCAGGCCACAAGAACTAAAGGCTATTATGATTATGGTCAATAAGGCTTGCAAACATTTTCATACAAATTTCAAATAAATTTTGTGACTTTCATTGGAACTGATGAACTACAAACACATGCTGTAATGATCTCCTCTTTCAACGCTGTTTCAGCTCAGCACTCTTTTTCAGAAACGCGTCATGAGCGGGGTATTCGTGTTTATTTTGCCCTGCGGAGCTTGTGATTCTGCGTGCTGTGCACATAATGCAGATGTGAACAAGAACTGAAGCTATTTATAAAGAACAACTTCATCATGAAAGCATGTACAACAATAGCTCCACCAAAAAATATCAGATTCTACAGTAATAAAAGAATGCTTTTCATTATTTGCTGAAACTCTCATTACTTGAAACGGAAAAATAAAAGGAAATCGCACACTCCCTATAACATAAATTTTAACTTATAAATAAATAAGATGTAATGCAGTAATCATTTTATTAAATGACTTTTTAAAATCCACTTAAAAATAGTCATCATATAAATAGCGCACTGCTAATACAGACACACAATGATGAAAAGTAGACGTTTTTCAATCAGACGCATCACACATGCTATTATCTCTGTAACTTGTGTTATTCAAAATTACATAAATTTTTATTCAATTTTAATGTTGCCGGCGCTGAAAAACAGTTTGAAAACAAGAAAAAAATTCAGATAAAATAAATCAAAAATAAGTAATTTGATATTCAGGATACAATATTCAAATCGAATCAGTTCAACACATCAAATCTATCATTTTGCGTTACAAACAAATAATTTCGCCAACATGTCAAAAAAATAATGCACATTTTAATAGGTATATGCTAAAAGTTTGAAAAGTAAATATAAAACCAAAATAAATAGAAATAAATGGAAAATCTGCTATTTGAATTAAAATTTGACAATCAGGTATATATTTTTACTGCACTTTTTCAAATGTAAATTTTAAACTAGTACTCTAAATTAAATAACATTTCATTTGAAGTCAATAAAACATTTAAACAGTTCATTGTCGCAGTAAATGTAGTCATTGAGAGCACAACAGTCGTTCCAACTCTGAATTAAAGCTCTACCGTCGGCAAAAGATGGATTGGAAACCCTTCAACTGTAATGTATGCGGAAAATCGTTCTCCCAACAGGCCAATCTAGCGGTAAGAAACTGCTGTTATTTTAAAACATTTTGTAGTACTTAGAGTTCAACTACATTTCAGATATTACTGAACTGAATATTTATAATAGATACATTTTTTCACTAAAAGTTAAAATAAAACAAACTGATGTAGCCTTAAATTGTAAACTTTCATTTAAAATCAAATATATTTAGCTTCAAAATCTTTTCACATTGAAATTACTAAATCATCAAAGGTGAACATATAATTGATTACATTTATTTACTTATTTATATTTTCTGGATAGATTTACCAAACATCTCAAAATCTTTTTTCGAAAAATTATTAATACGCTATGAGCATTACATTACTTGAGAAGAAATTTAACAATTAACAAATTTTCATACTAATGACAAAATATTCATTAATATTACAGAGAGTAAATAGTTAACCGTCTTATTTCAGGATCATCAAAACATTCACTATGGTAATCGTCCCTTCCAATGCAAACAATGCAAGAAAACCTTCAATAATCGTGGTGCCTATTACAATCACATGCGAATCCACAACGACGACCGATTTTATGTTTGCCCGTTATGCAACGCGAACTTTATGTGGGAACTTTCAATGAAAACGCACCTGTATAGGCACCAACGAAATGGAGAAATATCGGCAAAAATGGTGAATAAACGATAAATTTAATACAATTCTGATTAAAGTAAAATTCTTCTTGTTATAGGCTGAAAAAATTTATGAAAGAACAAAAACTGATGTACGTTTGAAAAAGCGTCAATTGAAGAATGCTGCACGAGAAATAATTGAAAATTACATTCAAAAACCCACGAAAACCAAGTAAATAAAACAATTCCTTATTTTATTACAGCTAAAGTTATACAGTTATCCCTCAACATTCACCGTATATGCCTTCCGTGCTAGATTCAGTGCATAACAGTCTAAAAGGTGGGTGTGTTCCTGCATGCAAGCTTACCATAAATAGATGGACTGTCCAGCGCACCTCATTCAAAAAGCATTGAAAGTTGTTTCTTCGTTTGCTTCATTTTTTCCAAAATTCCCTCAGACCCATAACAAGAAGCGGGATGGCAACAATACACAGGAAGACCAAAACTCAGTATAAATCGAAGACTACTGCTTAGTACATGAGCAATATGCAAATATAAGTCATTGAATGCGCCTACAGCATTATGCATTACGTATTTACTTTTAAATATTGCGTTATTCTGGCGCTGTTTCGAACCGTGTTAGCCTAGCAGGGCAGTTCTGCGCTTCCAGGCATGTCTCAATCAGTTTCCAAGCTCACCATCAATTCAAGAATCATGTGACTGCAGCTTCGCAAACCAACTATCCGTTCGCAGTGCCCCTTTTTGCTTCACACTAATTTTCAATTATCTTTTCATTAACAGCGTTTAGTTAGGGTTTCCAATTTGGTAAAGTCGTCATCATTCGGCTACATTCGACCTTGCAATCTACGTCATTCAACAATGTTGTGAACAAGGCCACACGCTGAATAAAGAATTATAGCTTTCTCATTTAATGCGCTTCTTGCAATAATATCAATAACCTCGTCAAAAATCTTCGATTAGCCAAATCCGCGAATTTTGAGCAGGCAAATGCTTAGGGCCGACTGTATATATCAAAATTAACAATTACCTTTCAGGTTTATTGCACCCTTTTCGGGTTTGATATATTAATAGAACATTTCATGATATGCATACTGAAACTGACAAAAACTTAAATATTACAATAAAATTAATTTATCACATGAATGCATAACCACTGTTCATTACAGAAAAAATGCAACGTCTCTGCCCCAAAACCACCAAAAACAACAAACTACAAATAATGACGACTACAATAGCAAAGGCAATGGAATTTATAATGAAGTACCAAATATGAAAGCGTCAGAAATTCCTAATTATGAAAACTTGGAAAATTGGATGTGTGAAGCAAGTTCAACTGGCACTTCCACCTATGCAAATGAAACTTCTTCGCATCTGCTCAATGAAAGAACACCAAACAGGTAACTAAATATTTAAATGCATGAAACACTTTTTCGCATTCAACTACACTTATGCTAATTACGTTCAAAAAGTATTATAAAATTGCAAATTGCAGCAGAATAAATGAAAACCCCACTCTTCAATTTCAAGACACCAATCAAACAAGAAATTTATACCAGAATCAGTTTCCATGGAACACAGATCGTGAAGAAAAGCAACTGCTAACTTATCATCCTTATGATAGCATGCACAGAACAATCAACTACACAGAAATGGAAAACTTCCCATCAGATAACAATAAATACTACTCAGAAAAAAATTGCTTCTTCGAAAAGTCTGCATTCATTGTTTATTTATTCTCAACAACCTCAGCTAAAACATTTCTAAATGCTATTATTTAAGATAAATAAATCATAAATAACAATATAGAATTCATAAAATCAATATCTAATCAGTAGTATTCATACAACCTTCCAACAACACATAAATATTTACAATCTTTCATCATCATTTACTAAGTTCTTTAACAATTCCAATATGTCGTTTAATAATTTTAAACTTCTATTATCCATTACAGCTCACATCAAAATAACTATTTCGACTATCCATTAACCAAAGAAAGCGATGCAAAAGATCTTATGAAAGCAGTGGTGCATGAAACAACATCTGGAAAAGTCAGTTATAGTGCAAATGAAAGCTTCTCTTCAACGCCCACAGTGAGCAACCTGAACAACAGCAGACAGAACCTAATTCAAGAAAATGACAAATATTTCTGTTATCCAAAGTTCGTATACATTTTCACTTTATTCTGCAAAATCTTAGTTTAAATATTTCAAAACAACACAAATTTCAATACATAAATTTTTAATAATGGCCACCGTTATAAATATTTTAAACATATTCGATAATACAACTCTAAATATTTTCAATTTCCCATCATATTTTACTTTCTTACGTCTCCAGCTAACTAAAATATACCAAACTAAGTTCAAAATAAACGTCATCTGTTTACAGATCAAACCAAAATCAATTCTCAGAAGATATAACTGCACTCAACTTTCACAATTATGCAACAAACAATGGTAGCGAAGATAGCCCTCAATTTAAAAAAGAAAATGAAGCAAGACCGTACATGGGAAAGAATTATTACGATACAAGGTATGTATTAACAATTATCACATCTTTGTAGCTGCTACCACAAACATCTTAATTTTCAGTTTCTATGAACAACCAAATGCATCGCTCTATACAAAAGAAGAATCCCAAACCGAGTATTCACCAAATTTGAATAGAACTTATGAAAACAATATGGCAAATTATATACATGAAATTCCACAAAATACACCATCACAGCAGCAGTTCAATACTCAACAGCCTTTTCACTACACGTTTGGAGAACAGAACAATTTCCAAAATGTCAATGCACTTGGCATTATCAACGGTAATTATATCATTCACAACAAAATGAACCACTACATCTCATAGTCACAGTAATTTTATAAAGTGATACATTTTCAGATCATGCTTATAATGCAAATTATGCCTATTATCAGCAGAAGTAAGAATTTAATAAAATGTGAAATGTAAGAATTACAATTGAAGATGTTTTAGTTCACCGCAAGAAACATTCAATCAACAGTTTATTCCACAGATAGAAGGTATACTATTTTCTAACATGCTAAATTTTCATCTGAAGAAATCATTGTTATTTCAGGAAATTTATACCATGAAAACAATCTACAAGCAGTATATAATAATGAAACCGCTGATTCTCTTTCGAACTACTGGCAACCTCAAATTAGGTAGAAATATAAATTTTTGCTACTACACATTGTAATGTAAGCAATAATACCTTAGTATTTTCAACAGTTGTCCAAATAAATTATTTCATTTAGCAACAGTTGCATTTTAATAGCAACATAACACGAACTATCAAGATGATTAAATTTAATAAAATATAAAATGAAAGAATTACAATTGAATGCATTTTAGTTTACCGCAAGAAACATTCAATCAACAGTTTATCCCAGAGCCGAAAGGTATAAAATTTTTAATATGCCAAATTTTCATGTAGAAAAATCATTATAATTTTAGGAAATCCAAATCATCAAAACAATCTACAATCGGTATGTGCTAATGAAACCGTTTATCCTCATTCGAACTACTGGCTACTTCAAATTAGGTAAAGATATTAATTTTCCCACCACTTATGTGATGTAAGAAACATTACTATTTTTAATTGTATGATTGGAAGTTCATGTCATTAGTTTTCCTTCACATAAAGCTCCATTTTAATAAAAACATAATTTACAACATTACGATATTACCTTTTATACAACATTCACATTTGAATATTCTGAGAGTAAACTATTTCACTTATGCTTTTCCTTTTATAGTTATAATCAAAACTTGCAAAACAATAATGGTTATTTGGAGCAATTCAACAGCAATGAGATAGCCGCAGGTTCAACTCAGATGCTTAAAATCTGTGTTTCAGCAACCTGCATTACCAACAATGCTGAAGGCAGTCATCAACAAGGATTTACAAATACGAATGCTGCATCCCATCAAGGGGATAATAAGGAATGCACTGTCATTACAATTGGTAAGTTAAGCTAGTGAAAATAAGAGTCATTTTTGCTTACAACTAAACAACAACAGAAAATCAAACATCAATTATTTGCCGCTTTTCTCATCCTTCCTTCAGGGATCATTTATTTATTTATTGAAGTTAACTTTTTGAAACGTTTCTAATGTTCACATCAATAACTGCAGAATTTCCATTACTTACAACAACTTTTTAATTATATAATTTTTCATTTTATGTTTAGTAGTACAGGTATTGCAGATAAATTATTTTATGAAAATGTAACTTCAATATGTTAATCAAAATTTCATTTTAGAGTAACTTACAAATCATCTTTCCAGATGTTGACGATCAACCATGTGCAATTTCACTGCCATTTCAATGGACGTTTGCTTTTACTTCATGAAGACATTTTTAAACTGGCTTAATAATGTAATAGTGTATTGTCTCGTAGATCCATAATAGATTTCATGACTGCTGTTGAGAGCTGAAAATAAAAATGATGTTATTATTTTTGTTAAGTTGTGAAGTACAACAAAAATGTAAAACACATGATTCGTATTCAAAATGATTTCTTAAATATTACTAGTATCATTTGAAACTTGTCACTGCTAATGAAACAACGCTTCGTAATACATTTTTTAACGTTCTCTTGCAAAGCTTATGATTTGGATAATTCATAAATTGTCAAGCTTTACTTTTACATTTCAACAAAAAATACAAAGTAAATTACCTGGATAGAGACTTGCTTTTTAATTTTTTTCAATGCCTCATACAATTTGATTTGCATTTCAAAGTTGATTTTTCATTAAGTAATTGAATTTACAGTAATGTTAGAACAAGAACGAAAATAAAGATCAAACTTTAGCGTTGATTTGCAATTACACTATATTGATAAACTCGAAAATAATTTTAAATACCATTAAAGTAAATTGCATTCTTTTCAAAATTTGCCAAAATTTTAATTTTATTGACTGGTGCTTTTAGCTATGAACAAATAAAAGTTTATTTGTATTTTTGCTCGTGGAGAATTGAAATAATCTAATCTTCTTCGTAATCACTAGATCACGGATTCTCATCCGGAGGTAATTTGATTATGCGTTTCCTAATTAGTGAAAAATTAACTTTGTACTATATTAGAACAATAATATATTCAATTATCATTGATGTTCTAGTGAGTGGCTTCTGTTTAACAAAAGCCAGAAAATTGAAACTGTATCTGGAGCCAGAAAAGCCAAAAACAAATTGAAAAACTGTTACAGCAAGATATATTTTAATTGTAATAAAACAACACTAGTAAAAGAAGATTTAGAATAGAACAGGATAGGGACGAGGGTTTTCAACTAGGGGAAAATTCTTCCCAGGGGAAATTTTCAGATTTTATATGGAAATTCCGTCTTCAGATTTTTAGACTCAAAATGCGATGAATTACTTACTAAACCCTTGCCTTCTACTGGACGTTTTTGTCAACTAAAATGGAAATGTCTACTAATAATATAGTATATAGGAAAGGTCTACTCCATATAGTCTGTAAAGGAGGAAGTTCTGACAAAGAGTAAAAGGATGTATGGAGAAAAAAGACTGAGAGCCGCTGCACAAGATTAAATGTATCAGATGATCATTTGTTCAATCATAGTTCAGGATTACGTTGTTAAATTCGACTTCAATAAAATAAATTGTTTCTGATTCAATGAAATGTGGTAAAGAGAATGTGTAATTCATTACATATAATAAAAATGCTTGTCTATTTTGCAAAATCATAAAATGTGAACATACAGTATCATGCAACTGTGTTCCTGATTATCAAATTTATTGTTTAGAGTATTCTTTGAAATTTATTACTGCTTCGGGAAGTTTGTCACGATGCTGATTAATAATTTTACATTTTTGAGTTATTCAAAAGAAAAGCATCTCAGGTACTTTATTTGCATGCGCTTTAAAGAGTAAGTGTTTTAAATTTTTAAACAAAATCAGATTCACTTTAAATAGCAGACTCTGGTATTTTAAAGAATACATTTTCCGTAATTTCATTTTAATACATTAAAACTACGTTTTCAAGCAGTACTTTCAATGCTAGTATAAACATTTTTGTCTGTTCCCAAGTAATGCTTAACAGTTTAAATTTATTCTATGAAATTTTTCAGAATTAATTCTAACTAGTGGTTATTGTTTCAGACGACAATAATGAACGGCGATGCTGTTGTTTCTGCATTGTTTTGTTTCTTCGCTTATTATTTTCTGGGAAATTGGATTCGAAGACAAATATTTCAGCAATACATCGTAAGCTTAATACAAGGATTTTTGCATATTATTATAAGTACAATTTCTGAAACAGATTTCATAATGACACATGATTTTGAAAATTTGAATTGCATGGAAAGCGCAGTAGATTGTTCTCAGTATAACTTGTATTGATGATATTTTTGAACATTTCTAGGTACAAGATTCTGGAAATGAACAAATAAACTGCCATGAACCGAAAATTTCTCAGAAGAGCATTGATAGGGTGGAAAGCAGAGATAAAGATCAGTTGGCTATTGATAACGGAATATCAGATTTGAAAAATTGTGATGAAAAAGATTCACCACCGTCACCAGAACTACCACTGATGGCGATGAATGAAAATAGCAAAAATGACACAAATGAATTGAATGGACAAGCTGTTGAAGAACAACGCATAAACATGCACGTTATATTATGCATTATGCAACATTAATTTTAAAAATTAAAAATATTTTCCTCCTTTATAGTGACAGTGAATTTTCTAAATGGTGTTTTTCGAACAATGCAGCTTCTTCTGCAAAGCAAGATCAAGCACCAACAAGCACAAACAATAAAACAATAAGAGATATATTTTTTTCTTCAAAAAAGAATGAAATCATCGTACCTAAAAGTGCGCTGTTGAAAGAAAAGTTTAAACGAAGTCAACATGATATGCGACTGGAGAAACTTATACGACAAAGGCATGCTTATTACAAAAAAAATGAAAGATCGTTATTTACCTTATACGACCAAGAAATGATGAATCCGACATACTCATCGAATCATATTTTGAAAAGAAGAGAACACGCATCATTGATTAGAAGAAAAAATGCATTCATACAAGATCAAAGAGAAATTGCAAACAAATCTTCTATCCTTGAACGTTCTAGAAGTCGATGCATGGATACTCTGACACGTCGGCCATGTTTCAGCACGAAAGTAAATATTCCAATAACATGCACTTGGCCAACAGTATCGGCTAACGAATTTTTTTTCTTTCTCATAGTGTGATCAAAGATCCAATGAATTAAGGATAAAAGATATCTCAAAAGATATTGAAGAAAAACACAGATTACCCGAAGCAGAGGAACTGAAGAAATGTTCAAACGATGATAACAATGCATCATCATCTTCTGAAGAATAATAATTTCAAAAAATATCTTAATAATTCCAAATAATTCTCTCACATTAAATTAAAGTATCAATTGTTAAAAAAAATTAAATCCTAATTTATTATTATTAAATGTTTTTTTATCAATTCGTTCTGTAATACACTGCAAAATGCAATCGACTTTATGCCGCTTGCACTTCAGTTTATATAGTAGTGAACTGCTAATTTTCATTTATATATTCAATATGCAAAGGATATTTTGTTAAAAATGAAATAAATAAAAATTTCAATCATATGATCTGAATTTTTGCACAAAACAAATAAAATTACAATATAAAGTTATTCGATTTCTTTAATTTCATAACAGTCTCTAACAGCTGTAACTACCTGTTTGCAACGCATGCTTTGGAAGAATGTATCACATAATATAAAGTTACTTGAATTTTAAATTTACAACTTCAACAGACACAATTTAATTCACTTACGCATAAATCGAATCAGAGCTATCGAATCGTCATGATCACACTTCACAATAAAAGCTCATCAGACGCATCAACTTTATCAACGTAAAAATGAATCAACAACTTTTCTGATTTCACGTATCTTTTCCTTGACGAGAAAAATATTTCATTAAACCACATCCGTCAGGTTTGGATGACTGCAATTGTGCAATGCTCTTCGTTTTCATTTTCGATGTTCCCTTCAATCTTTTGTTTGACTTAATCGACTGATTTCTATTAAGCTTAACTTTATAATAACTCTTAATTTCCCATTTCGTACGAGGCGACAATTCCTTCCACACATCTTCAGATATGTCCGCAAAATTATTGGGAATCAAGCGATCGTAGCTTGGTTCAGGATTTTCTTTCTTCGAAGAACAAGCCACATAAATTCTACCTTCCTCAGTTCCACAGCTGCTGTTCGATTTCTCGTTGGATACATCAATTGATTGTTCCTCCAATTTCAAAATATTTAAACCACCCTCACAACCATCTTCATTTGCCTCAATTACTGACAACATTGGTTCAGCAGGAGCGTCCTGGACATCCAGTGGCAAGCTTCTGTGCGAATCGTGTTCACCACGCAACACGCGTTTCAACTGCATCATATGCTTAGAGCACGACGGTTTGGAATCGTGTGCATTCGAAAAAAAATCTTCATCTTTCACTTGATTTTCACATTCCAACACTGTCGCCGATGCAGGCTTAAAAAAATCTGTGATCAATTTCGAATCCAAATCGACATTGTCTTCAAACCGAGAAGCAGACATGCTCAACATTGTAATAGCTGGCTTCCTGAAATATAAATTCATTTCCGCATTGAAAACAAGCACTGGAAAACAATATTACAAAAAAATACAACCAGATGGAAGACTGTTTTGCTGAATTTGTGTTAAATTCTTGAATCAAACTGAAAGCATCCTGGCTAATCACTTCAGCGCTGTAGTCGCGCAAAAATGTTTGTCTGCTGCTGTGACAATTCGCCTCATTTTCTAGCTTTTCTTCAGTTCGAATTCCTACCGTTAAAGATTTTGCAATACGGCAATTCTACAGTATACAATATTTGTACTTTCGACCAAGATGTGCTAAATTCAACTAAAAATTTCTTACAGCAATTTTATCAGAAATTAGCCTCTCCTCGAGTTCCTCTGAAAGTTGCCGTGTCCAATGGCGAACCTGAAAAAGTGCATCAATCAGCATGGTAAAAAATATCCTCTTTCCTTTAATCTGCTCTTGATATAAATTTACGTCGTTGACAGATCGAAGAGCGTTTCGACCAGGAAAATTCTTACTACAACCAATAGATTTTGGCAACTGTCTGATTACCACTGGATCTCTATCAATACCACAACAAAGTTCCAAAAGCCAATTCCTATAAATTGAACAGATTTATTAATTTGAAAATATATTCTGCTGAACAGCACTAGCTTCGTTTTTTCGCCAACAAATTTCTCAAGTAATGACGGATTCAAATTGGCCAATTCACGCATTGTTTCAATTTCAAAATGCTTCGTAATCTTGTATCCCAATTTTCCGCCAAGATTTCTACTAAAATTTAAATTTCTATAAATGCAAATGATCACAAAAGTTGCAAATAACTTGCATACACTTTACGTATAGGTACAGTTGAAAAAAATTCGGCCACTGAGGAAGGTAATACAATTGTCTGCTGTTTTGGCTTGTTGAGTCCACAGGCTAATTTTGCTAGCATCTAAAATTAATTTTCAATGTTATAAAACTTCAAACCGACTTAGATAGAAATTTTCCTTCACCTTATTCACAGCAATACCGGCAGAGCAATGAAAATTAGTTTTTTCAAAAATTTGTTTACGAATTTTATTTACTAACGCGGCACCTATAACATGCAATACAATTTCCTCAGCATTCTCATCGATAATATCGTTTCGGATCAGAGAGTTTGCCAAACTGATAAGAGCCTCAATGTTTTCAATAGAATCATGTTTCACGGCAAGATGCGTATCTTTTAGTGCATCTTCATCAATGTATCTGCCTTCTGTTTTCATATCGAGAAGCTCTTTCTTGACAATTGCCGTTAAATCTAGATAAGCTTCATCAATGCTCGCTCTTTCCACAACAGCTTCACACAAAGACAACACATGGAAAACTTCTTCACTAGCCTTTCTGTACTTTGTCAAATCTGCCTTTCCTCGTTGTGTAGGAACTTGAACTAGATGTATTTCTGGACAAACAGCTAGCGCATCCTGCCCACGCATACCACGTTTCACGTTATAATGACGAGCTTCATAATCCACAGCAATAATTCTACAAATTTTTCACATCATTATTCATCAACTTCAGTTTGCCTGCATAACCACACAAATAACCAAATATCGCCACTTTAAAAAATGTTGGATACAGGAAAAGATCATTTAAATTATCATGATATCGTTTAAAAAACATCTCACCCTCCTCCGCGCCATTCATTGTATTGCACAACAGCTACAGGCTTTCCCCAGAGCTCAGGCTTGCTGCGCTGTTCCACTTGAACATAAAAACAATCCATATCTATGAGCGCAACAATACGTTTTTCAAACTTCATGTTCTACCTCAACGGGAAGTTTAATACATGCTTACTGTAGTATTCACTTAATAAAAAATACATTCAAGTACAATTTATACTTTCATATATTAGTGCATTTATACTGTAATATATTAAATAAATAGAACATTTTTAATAAACAATTTTACATGAAATATTTGAAAAGTAATACATTTTGCATAAACATACAGATCACATGCATTTGTAATTAATTTTGAACAGTGAGCCAGAAATTACTGTTATTCTAAATTTCAGCAAAAGTTTTCAAAAATAAACTGTGGTTTGTACTGTATACTCAGGGAAAATTATAAATAATATATTATGATTGCATTTTAATAAGCTCATTGTCTTTTGTTGAAAACTTTAGGAGTGAATAAGTGAGCGCGGAAAAGTTCGAACAAATTCAAAGTAATGGCTATATGATTTCACTTATATGCAACTTATGGAAAAATCGTCGTAAATAAACTGCAGCTATAATTTCTTTTTCAAATACAATATTCATCTTTTTTATTGAAAACTGTTGGGTAATTTTCCAACAAAAACGGATTAAAATTGTATCAGCAGACCTGACTTTGAACGCTAATAAAAACAAAAAAAAAAAAACCAACAGAAACTTGAATGCAGAAATTATAAGATATTTTGTCAAATGAAAGTTATTTTTTCAAATTAAAAAGTTGTAGCAAAGTATTACGTGGTCAAGGAAAATTGACGTTTTTTCTGCAATTTGAATTGGTTGACAACACTACAGCCATTATTTACTATAACAAACATAGAACAAACATATGCAAAGAACTGCAAATAATGAATGCCGTTTTTCAGTCAAAGTGACATCCTTCACTTTCTGATGTACTTTGCTAAATGATCAAAAACTTTCCTAATAAATAATTGAAATCAGTAAGGTGTAGGATGCAAGAAAAAACTATTCTGACAAGCTAAAATGTTAGCCAGTTGAAAAAAAAAAGCTATATACTTCTGAAAAAATTGCCAATTGTTGAATTGGTTTATTCACACTAACCTACAAATAAACTGAAGGAAAAAACATTAAAATGATTAAGCAAACAGTTTAGATCTTCAAATTGTGCAAGATATCAATCAGACAAATAAATGGGGTAAACGATGAAGGCATTTGAAACAGAAAAGCGACTAGTTTAGCCGCAATTTCTCCTTATTTATGTCTTGTTCAATAACTGTACCGACTGTACCAGTTTTCGTTTTCTTGTTGTGCTTAAATTATTAAATGCACTTATAAAAGACAACAACACTGAAAGCTGCAGAAGACTGAAAAGTTGACAATTTTCAATTTATTCAACACCATGCAATGTGCCACGCTTTTAATTGTGCTTATATCACTTCTCTTTGTAATAACTGAAACCCAAGCATCGGCAGCATGCAATGGCGAATTTGAACAATTCAAGAATTGCATGTCCAATACATTTACCAGCTTTCTGCGTAGTGCAGATGTGCAAACCAAGCTAAACGATGCTAAAGCTTGCTTTGATAAGTATTATTAAATTGACATTCACACTGACACTGCTGATTATTGAATTCAATCAAATGGTGCAATATTTATTTTATTTTATTCAGAGCTGGTTGTCATGCGCCTGCTGATAAATTCACCCTCGCTAGTAACCAAAAAAGTCAATGCAGAAAAAGTGTTTTCCAAGATCTTGGAAAAAGTGTTGAAGGATGTGTAAAAAATAAGATACCAGGATTTTCATTTCCTGATCTGTTTTTGAGAAATCTTCCAGGTGGAGAACATTCTGCATTCAGTTTGCCGTCTGGACAAAAGTGAGAAAAAATTATATGAAAGATATACATTGAAATTTCATATTGCATTTTCATTTACAGAAAATTAAGTCGACTGTTGCACATGGCTAATAATCCGAATGTTTGCCCAGCAGCCAATCGCCAACAAGCAGAAAACTGCCTCACTCCCATAGTGAACAGTGCCAAGGGACAGATTAAAAATTTCATCAATCAACTTTGTCAAGCAAAAGAAACATGCAGTGCCAAGTAAGAATTTGCTTTTAATTTTTGATGACTACATTAAACGTTATTTTAGATTGTCTCCAAATTGTAAGACAGAACTTGATGATATCAAGAAAAACGTAGTCGAGTGTGCATGTGCTCAGTTGGAACCCAATGCGCAGAAGTACACTGATGAATTGTTGAAGTGTTTGGGAGGCGGCAACCAGCCTCCGACAACAATAAAAAGAATAATTGAAGGACTGATACCAAAATTTTGTCAAAGAATGCGTCAAAATGCTGACATATGCCAGAACATGCGAAGCTTGATCGGTGGCACTCGAGGTCTTCATGGCTAGGTTCATTCGTTTTTAAAACTATTCTTCAATATCGCTTATATAAAAATGTAGTTGAACACTGAAATTGCTTTTCAATGTACATCTATCTAAACAGCAATCAGTAAATGATTCTAAATTCAAAAATTATGCAACTGCTTATTACAACAATAAACAACAATTATTGTGCATTTTGCTTAACTTATTCTAAACAAATAAAGTATATAACAAAAAAAAATAAATGAAATTAAAATGCCACAATTCACTCATTACTGCAAATACTAATGAAATATCTACCAAGTATGTACAAAACACCCATCACTTGTTACCTGCATAAATACAGCTTATCACTGGCTGACATATATATATATATATATACATGTATGTATAAATACGTGTAGCTGTAATTTCAATAAAAATATTTGATTTATAAACTTTTGTAGTAAAAAGTTGAATTTCAAAGCTCTCATAAAATTAATTGCAAAAGCATATTGAATTCTGCTTTGTTGAAAAGTCTGAAATTTTTGCAACTAAATTTACTTTTTAAAAGCAAAGCGCAAAATGCAATGAATTTCATTTTTCTAAAATAAATTAGCATAAATTACTGTTCATCTTATGCATTTGTTTATTGCAACTTATTTATTGCACCACTATATAACTTTCAAATGAAATATTTTCAGTCGATATTTTCAACTTTCTTCATTAATCATTTTATTTTCTCATTCACTTTGACATTTCGCGCTTCCAAAATTAATAATGAAGTAATATTATTGTCAGATGGTTTAAAAATAAATCATGAAATAGTTTATAAATAAATTACGCACTAAACAACGTGGTCTAGTTTAATTGAAGTAAAAATTCTGGTTTTCAATGAAATGCTAAAAAAACTTTGCAAAACAAAGTATTGAAATTTCCTTCATTTTAAACAATTCATTTAAGCATTATAAAATCAAAAAATTTTTCAAATACAAAAAATATCACTAATAATATTTTAATTGTAAAATGTTTTTATTATTATTAAAATTGACACTAAAGTTTTCATCATTTTGCTAATTAAAGTTCGATTTTAAATCAATTCAACAATATACTGCTACTCATAATGCTAATCATATAATCCCATTCATCAAGTCTTTTAACATAAGTTTCTACATACATATATATTTCTTTAATAACATTAAAATTTATTACTTTTAAAAAAATAATAAAAACTTATAACAAAAATGAAACAATTAATTGAGCAAAATAGGCACACGAATCCTTTACTTTATTGCAATTGGCTTAATATTTTTTTTAAAAATCAACAAAATCACCGATTTTGCATTCATTTAGAACATTCTATTATTATGGCTAATGCTGCTTTTCCGTCAATATTTCAATATTATATTTGAAACTTTCAGGTCATTATTACCTTTGAAGTCACAAATTGAATCGTTCAAATATCGTAAAAATACAATTTCAAATAATTTGATTAAGTTTAATAAATGCTTTTAATAATAACTGTTGTCCATTTAATTGAGCATAACACTATTTTATATAAATATTTCACGTAATGATGAAAATGTAATAAGTGTTTGTTTAATGATCAGTTGAACCAGTACACTTAACACTAATGGATTCACATTGATCAATAATGCTTTAAACCTTTTTATACATTTTTAATCATTAATAATGAAAAATACCAAGTGCTGTTACCATACAAATAAAATTACTTCCATAAATAGTTTCGCTGATGCAGTTGTCCGTGTCCAAATCCCAAAAGTTATGCGATACAATGCTAAAATTATTGCATAAAATTACATTATTATCGTGGCATCACACAAAACATCTATCATAAGTATATTAAAATAAAAATAAATTGAAAAAATAAAATAAAAAATCTATAGATACATTGATATATACAATCTATAGATCTACAGATAGATTCATAAACGTACTTGATTCCTTGACATCGTCTTTCAATAATTAATGTTTCCACAATAAATTTGTAACCATCTAAGCTCAATTCTAAAATCCGAAATCATCAAATCGATAAAGCGAAAAGTTTGCATTTATTGTTTTTCTTACCTTTTAAGCTTTTCCGTATTTCATGTGAAATTTTTTCTGCTTTCTCATCTGCCACACTCGAGTCATATTCATACATGTCAGATAAAATATCCAATACTTTGTTGTGAATTAATGATCTCAACTTTGCCGGTTGAAACCTACAATGAGAATGATACAAAAATTGTATAAGCAAAATAAAATGCATACTTTTTTTGGAAATTTGGTCGTAAAACGTAGCTGGTATGGTTAGAATTTTCACAATTATTCGCCGCATTCATTATATTTGGCACTGCTGCTCAGCTTTGGATTCAGTATACGGTTGTTTCATCAGCATTGGTTGTCATGGTAGTTTTACAGTTGCTACAATAAAACAATCATATACTACTGCTTTAAACATTGAAATTATTTTCAGACATACAATAATATATTTAAATTATTCAACTCTAATTGACGATTAAAAACAATAGCAAAGTGCAATAAAGTATAAAATATTTTATACGCAACATTCGAAGTAATTGACTCATTGCTAATAATAATATGATTTAAACAAACGCCAGTATATAAATCAATTTTGTAAAAAGAAATTGCAAAAATTCACTTTTTGAATAAAAAATATAAAACAATTTAAAAACAGCACATATATGTATTATATGATGATTTTATTTAAGATATAATGCATCAATGACTCCTTTTTCTACTGCATTAATTTTAGCATCGATTTTTCATAAACGGCTTTAAACGACCTCTGCTGAACAGTGGGTTATGTTAGATGGTTTTAGGCAAATTCCCCGGTGTATGAAACAATGAATTTTTGATTTGATCCACAATGATTGATCCTTTAAATCGATTGTTGTTTGAAAATTTACCCAAACCAGTTAATCATTATACACTTCACTGTCTGCCCACACATGCACATGGCACCTGCGGTGTCAGAAAGCTTTAATATGTAAAAATGAGAAATTTCAGCGTTGAAGTTTTGTTGCTTTTTTCCTTAATTTTATTGTTGTTCGATGAAATTATGATATGAAATTATTAGAAAACCTTGTATTATATACATATATATATATATATAATAAAAACAGTCTATAAAATTTTGTTTATATGTAGAGAAAATTCACGTGCTCATCGATCGAATTAGCTGACGTGCTTTGCCAGTGCTGCTGTCGGTAGTTGGAAATGGCCAAGGAGAAACGAGACTAGCTAGCTAACTCCAGCTAGCTGGAAAGAGAAAGAGACAGAGTAAGTGAATGAGAGCTGAGAAAGAGAAAGCAAGCGGAAATCGATCGGCTCGACTGAAAAGCTTGCTTCCACGTTTGCCGATCCCTGTCCAGCTCAACCGATTGCACGCATTCACGCAAGTTTTACAATGCATCGCTAATAGCACTGCTTGTAGAATGATGGAAGTTGACCGTACTTTTGAAATGACATCATGATCTCTGAAATATGCAAGCGTTGGATTTTGACATTGTATACGATCACTTTTCAATGGGATGTTTTACAAATAACTGCAGCATCTGCATCAGTGGCTAGCGGCAGTGGCAATCGTCTCACATCTGCTTCTCAGGTAGACAATGGATGTAAAGGAGTACTGCCACTACCTTGCAAATGTACCGCCGTAGCTGTTGAATGTATAAATGGTCAATTTACAGATACTGATATATTTCTTCAAATTTCAAAAATTCACTTCCCCTTTCTGGAATCTGTCAACTTCCAGGGTAATAATTTTGTCCACTTGCCGACAAATGTATTCGGTCCGGCCAGCAACCATCCGAGGCTGATTGCGCTCAATTTATCAGCCAATTATTTTGTCAACATGGATCCGGACGCTTTTCAAGGCATGCCTGATTTGCGATTTTTGGATCTAACAGACAATGAAATTATTCTGGATGCGGCTGCTGTACGTTTGTTGCAACCTCTGAAAAGTTTACAAAGTCTGCGACTGCGCAAAGCTTTTCGATTTCCAATGAACGTGACACAGCAGTTGGGTTTGCTACAGTCGATCTTGGAACGGGCTAAGCTTTGTGAACTGCAGCATCTGGATTTGAGTTGGAACTATCTAGATTGGTTGCCTCCAAGATTGACCTGCTCATTGCCGGCATTGAAACAGCTAATTTTAGCAGACAATAATCTGCACGTGTTAGATTTGGAACCAGCTTGTTTGCAGAAGCTGGTTCGTTTAGATCTCAGTCGTAATGCATTTGTTCGTATTGACGTCAACTTCATGCGTTTGGTGAGTCAACTTCCTGAATCCTGTGCTGTCAGCTTATATCAGAATCCTTTTCATTGTGATTGCAAGGCAGTTGCTTACTTGGAATGGCTAAGAGCAAGCGCAAAAATTGACGACGTCGAGCTGCTCAAATGTTACAGTGCATCACCTAGCCATCTGTTGCTTCAATCGCTCAAAAAAGTTCCAACTGCAGAACTGAGTTGTTCAACCGCTGCTAATGCTAATTCCGCCTCACCTCTGCTTAAAGATACACTTTTCACCATTTTTGCAAAGCTATTTCTGCTGGGGTATGTTGCCAAAGTGGCAAAGCTTTGAATAGTTTATTAATTAACATTTTCCGGCTCCTTCTCATTTCTCCCACGGTTTCCTTACCCGGTTTGCATTTTCTATTGACCCTCAAAGCAATCGTTTAATCTAAATTGATCCCTTGGAAAGCTCATGCGGCCCAATGCACACACCAGCCAATTGCCAAAACCGGCAAACAGAGCATTTTGTTCTTCTCTACGTAGCCGTATGCGTTGAAGAAAAATTGATTTCCATTTCCGTTTAGCTTAACTGATCAACTTTGTTTTTCTTACCTGTTCACAAAATCTCTCTTCACTTGAATCTATCAATTTTTCATGTTCATCAACCGTACTGGCATGTCTTCATCGCTGCTTCTTATTGTCCGTTGTTGTCCAACATTTCCAAACGATGCTAATGAAAAAATAAAGGTATATTTAAAATTTTTCGCATTTGCAAAATTTCCCAACTACTCAACATCTTACAGTGCTCAATAATTCATGAATAAAAATTATATTCAATGACTACACTTTTGTCCAGCTGAACTGTTTAGCAAAATTATGTAAGTGCATTTAAAAAATTATATTCAAAAAGCAGTTTTTAAGAAAAATTCTTACACCATAAATCTGTGTAATTTCGTCTTCTCAGTTTGAACTTATCTAATTGATGCAATCATTTGAAAGCAGTGTAAAATTTATAAACAGCAGAGATTTATTTATTTCAATCTCTCTTTGCAATACAGCTTGTTCTAAAGTTGAAAAAATTCAACAATTTAAATATAATGATAAAAAAACTCGCAAATCTGTTTCATAAACTCGAAATAATTGGAATGCATGTTATCTAGAATGCTGTTTAATCAAGTGACAAATAATTAATTAATTATTGCTTATTAAACAGTCTTTCACAAAGCCACTTGATAAACCTACTGCATTTATTGCACAGTTCAATACAAAGAAAACTATACTAGCTTGCTTGCCATAGTTTGCCTTTATGTCTGTTTTTGCCTAGTCAATTCGCATAATTAACCTTCAAATAACAGACATTCATTAGCTCTAGACAATAATGCAACTTCCTCATTGGAATAATGTAAATATCTGCAAAACAAAAACTTATTTTCTTTAAATTGAACTTTCACATTAAAATAATTTTATTGCTAGATATATTGAATCATTTATTCTATTTTCTGACGGTAGTTTTCAGATTATGATTTGATAATAACGTCATTCAACACAATTCAATTGCGTCTATTGCATTAACATTTTCCTCTGACATTTTGATCTTGTTATTATGACAAAACAGCAATCCATGAAAAACTAGCTCATATTTAATTTATTACTTTCGTACAATTCTGCGAAATGTTACCTGATATACAATTAATTAAAAGCGTAGAAGAAAATTGCATCTGCAGCACTGAAATAAAATGCACAAAAACATTTAACTAATCTTGAATGAAAATAAATTGTAAATTTGTCGTGAATCAAAACTTTAATCACACCAACTTTTTTCTACTGCAAGGAATATTGATATTTTCATATTAAAAAAAAATTTTACTCCTATATACATGCATATTTTATATTTTAACCATTTTCAATTTCATTAAATTTGAAAAATGTTTTCAAATATTTACAAATAATACTTAATCTTCCCCAGAAAAAGTAATACAGTATGAGAAATAGAATCTTAAAGTATTACAATACTTTGATTTGTAAATGCTTTCAAACTCAGTTCGCAACGTCATCATTTTTAAACTCATAAATACTTTCTTTTCTTCACTAACCTGCTTTAGACATCTCAATCTAGCAATGCGCCATTGGCAAATATTTCAAATTCTGAATGGAACATTTGCTATTTTAAATTTCTTAGCTCTTTCAAAAAAAAAATATTTTTCATTCAATGCTCAACATCTATGCGCATTTTTCACATAACACAAACTTAACCAATTACTTAACTTGCGTATGAAACATCAATTTTCATAATTCCAAAAAAAAAAACAGATAACAATCAATCAACTTGATTTTAATATCAATTGCACACTGAGAATCAAGAGAAAAAATTATTATTTTTAAATGTTTACGTTGTTCTATTCAAGTTGGGCTAGTTGAAATAAATTTTAATCTTACTTTGTCAGTGATTGTTTGTTTTAAATAATTAACCCACTCGCTGATCAAAAGCTGCTGATCAATGTTGTTGACTGTTTCAATTTTGAACGTTTCTTCTTTGATAAAAAGAAATGCTAAAATGAAAAATTATTAATACTGAAAAAATCTCATATGATATTATTATTATTATTATTATTATTATTATTATTATTATATAATATTACCATATAATAATTATTAATCAAGAAACAACAATTCCAAATATTGAAATTCAAAACAACTTTTCTCAAATTACAGTAATTAATAATGAAGAATTAAAGATGCGAAATTCAAACAACTACCGAATAAAAAATTAAATTGATTGAACAATTGAAATATTTTTCATTAAATTAAAATTTTTAATAAAACTAACATTGAATAACAATTGTCTATTGCTAGTTTTTTTTAATTTATTCACTGTGTTTTCTTGATTTGAAATCTGTTTATTATTATTTTTTTTTTGTTGAAAATCACTTTCAAAATCATTTTCTAATTTTACCGCTCAGACAACCTTGGCAAAATTGTTCAAATTTCAAATAAATAATATATCATTGTTGAATAGCCTAAATTTTATTATTTTTTTTTTTACATTTTGCATGATAAAAAGTGGACAGCTGTTTTGTGTTGTTTGTCAAATTGAATTTGAAATAAAGAAATCTTCCAGATGCTGCAAGAAACAGCTGTCGTCAATTTTTGCTTTTCGTCCAATTTCAGTGCAATTAGCTGCAAATGATTGACGTGCAAGTTTCAATCATAAAGAACAACTATTGCCGCAATATTAAAAGAAAAGGAAAAATCAAAAAATTCAAATTATGAGGAAAAGCAAAAATTACTTTCATTTATAATAAACGTATGTTATTGTTGTTTTTTATTTCAATAAATTTTTTCTTTGTTCTTATTCAACAGATCAATAATGCAAATATCGAATGTTGAATAAATTGAAATAGATTTAATTTGTTTTTTTTTTAATATTAAAAAAGTAAACATATTTTATCATTGGTCAAAAAGCTTAATTTGACCTTTCGTTTTAAAGTGCCATTAATGCAGAGAAGAAGAGTATATTCAAAAAAAAAATAATAATAATAACAATGCAAAACAAATTTAAATAAGTTAATGTTTTTTCTGTATATTTCCTACATATATGAAAAATGTGACAAATGAATATTATATTTTATTCTTTTTTTTTTGTATTATTGTCTGTTTTGTGCTTTATTTTCCAATTTCTTGATCTAAGCAAGAAAGATGAAGAGCTAGTTAGCTATAGTCTGGTGTGATGCAATGGCAATAATGAGCTCCAGACATGTGCACATGCGTAAACGACATCTGTGACATTGTTTCAACTGGCAGTTCAAAAGGTCGTACGGAAAACACGTGCTTGTTGTTAGCCGTACTGATTCAGGGTCATTGAATTGCTGATTGGCTGATTGGTCCTCTTGCGCCATCCCATTCTGTGTAGTCTTCTTTTACCCTTTGTCTCAGTTTACGTCAGCTCCGGGACCGCTGGACGCTGGCCAGCTCAGCTGATTGTTATTCTCTGTTTGAGATTATTATTATTTTATTTTTCTTATATTTTATAATTCTTTGCTCGACAGCATTTCAGACAAGATTGTCCAGTCGATGCTTGTGGACATTGGACATTCACTGTGCAAAAATACGATGAACTATTTGAATTACAAGCCAGAAGAAGTGATTAATAATGACTCGACAACCCTGACCACCGTTGCTGCATATTCAAATCCAATTCACTCTACAGATTTCACGGGAAATTATTTTTACGAACCAACAGCCACACCCACAACAGCAATGTTACAGCCAATGCAACAGCAGCAGCAACAACAACAACATTATCATGGTCACTGTATAAATAATAATTCCGATTTTATCAATTATAATCAAAATACAAGTGAAATGAAAGAATATCTTTTCTTCAATGGAAATCAGAAACAACAAGATGTTGCACAACATTTGGATAACAACGGCGGCTGTTCAACATTTCTACCCTTGATCAACAACCTCTATCAAACATCCCCTACAACAGTGTTGGATGAAAGCAGTGGATTGTTATTGAATCATAAGAATTTGCCTTATGAAAATAGTCCGACTTCGAAGATGACCGTTGCAAAATCCAGAACACCGAAGCGTCGACAGAATAAAAGAAAAGATCCCAACGAACCCCAGAAACCCGTATCCGCGTATGCTTTGTTCTTCCGCGATACCCAAGCAACTATAAAAGGCCAGAATCCCAATGCCACGTTTGGTGAAGTGTCGAAAATTGTTGCCGCCATGTGGGATAATTTAGCTGCCGATTCCAAGAATGCGTACAAGCAGAAAACCGAAATGGCCAAGAAAGATTATTTGAAACAGTGCGCTGCTTATAGGGCCAACTTGTTGTCAACTGGAGCCAATGTCCAAGTGGTCCACTTTCAGCCGGACACTGCCGACGATTATAGTCCACAGATGAATTCACAGCTCGTTCAACATGATCAAGATCGTGTGGATAATAAAAATACATACGCCAATTTTGGCTCTCAAACGCTTGCTAGTCTCATTTCACAATCTAGCTATACCACATCTTCTCACTACATCAATTCCAACGATATTGGTCAATGACAATTTCACAGAAACGATTTTTCTTTTACCCGGTAATTTCCATTTTATTTTTCACAACTTATTTGTTTGTTTGTTTTACTTTTTAATAAACATAATTTACGTTGCACGGATTTGATGTTTTACATTCACTGCGTATATGAATTAAATATAATACACAAATAATTAATTAACTATAAAGCAATGTATATACAAAATAGCGGATAACATGCAAGCAACAATCGTAACAGCTGCATTAATTAATAAATAGCATCATTTCATCTTCTTGGTGACCTTAAATACCAGATGCTCTGGTGCATGGTAAATGTTATATTACAAAAGCTTGCCGCTTGTCAGATGTTCAAAAATTATTTATTACATCAATTTTGTTCATTGCAAGCATGTTCCGCTTTTTTATTTCAAAGAACTACAATCGTATTTTCACAGACTGTGTCAAAAATATAGGTAAGCCTTAAATATAAATCAAGGTAATCGATGAATGAAAGTCAAACTTTTGAAAACTCAAAAGGTCAATAAAAATTATTGAGGAAGCACTTAGTTAGAATTACGTCACAAAAAGTAAGCTACAGTTCTACAATAATAAATCTCCAGATTTTTTTTTGAAAAATTTATCCAAGATTATTTATTTATTTTAATGTTTTTGTTATTTAACAATTTATACCTGATACACACAAAATACAATAAAAATTTATACAATACAAAATGAATAAAAAAATAATCACAAAGTTCGTTTTGTTTCAAATAAGCTTTTAACATTATTAGCTTTTCTTATAATTAATAATATTTTTTAAAAGAAATATTATCAAAATATCTCTGAAAAACAGCCAAAAAGATATAATGCAAACGATTCCATTTTGTGTATTTTGTTAAGCTAAATAAAAAGAGGCAAAGATCAATAAGTGGCATGAAATAACATCTGAGATTAATACATTTCAAGTTCCTTAATTTTAATATTATTATTCAAGTAGAAATCAACATCTCTTTTGTAATTATTTTAATTATTGATTTTGGTAAAATTAACTTGTGCCTGATTATCTATTTATGGTAGTATAAGTAAATTCATTTTGGAAGACGAGGCATGTATTGCCGTTAACTTTTTTGTTAATTTTATAATTATTACAATTTAGGAAATAAAATTTAAATAATAAATCAGTTTTCCATATCTGTATTTTTATAGGAACAGCTTACTTTTTATTTATACAACTGAAGTAAGTTTTAATGCTTATAACTTTGAAAATTTTTTATAATGCATGATTTTATATGCCAGATTTATATTTTATAATACTTCATAAATTACCAAGACACGTTATTTTGAGTAAAATGATCTATTACGTCGCGTCAGCAGGCTTCTAATCAAAATTGCTGAACTTATTAGAATTATATGTATTAACAATGTTGGCTAGGTTAAATAAATAATTATATATATATATATATATATCATAGGTTTTAGTCATTTAAGTTTTGTGTATTCTTTCTTTGCATAGTGTTTTTTCAGAGGATGCATACTTTTGAAATTATGGACTTGGAAATTAGCTAAATCGTAAATGTATAAAATGAATCATTGCCTCGTCTGGTTATTTTAATATTCATTTGGTTTGAATGTTAAAATTATTTTCTCTTCAATGCATATATATATGAGCCTTATGTCTTATTTTATATATTATGTTTTATTATTAAATTTATCCTGCATCATAGCCACCAGTTTTATTTTAGTTTTGTCGCAGTTAGACTGTTTCAAGATGGCACAATTGGGTCCTCCAGCAAGATGGTTAAAATGCCCTCGCAAAGGTGATTTGGTTGCAGGTACGTTTTTCTTACAGTTTTAATTTTCATGTGTTGAATTGTTAAATGTCTCAAAGTTGAATTTTTAGGAATTTTTTTGCCATTCAAAACTCCACTTTCTGCCCAGTACAATGACTCTGTGCCAGAAGAGCACCGCTTTACGCCAAATATGGTTTTGCAGAACGAGTATTCCGAGAAAGTAATGATGGTTCATTTTATTTTATTGTTATTTCAAATTAGTAAAATTTTGAGTTTTACTTATGAAGAAATTTCATACGTTTTTAGACAATTGGACTGTGGATTGATTTGACAAACACTACAAGGTTTTACGGCAGGGATGAAATCGAACGTTACGGTGTCGTTTACAAGAAAATAAACTGCAAAGGGTAATAGGTGTATTAATTCACATACAGTATTTATTGCATTTGAGATTGTCAGGTTTGGAGAATGCCCTTCACAGCAAACCGTCAATGAATTTGTGAATTTATGCCAAGAACATTTGGAATTAAACCCAGACAGCATAATAGGTGTTCGCTTTTATTATAAATCTTCATTTAATTGAAAAATTTTAGCTGTTCATTGTACCCATGGTTTCAACCGCACGGGATTTTTGATCTGCTCATATTTGGTTGTTGTGAATGACTGGAGGTAAGTATAGCGACTTAGCGACTTTATTAATTCTCTCATACTTAATTTAAGTTAAATTTCATCGTAAAAGTAAATGCTATTATTTGAGAAATTTTTGAGGCTTAAAAGTCTTTTTTCAGCATTGATGCTGCTGCTAGCGAATTTGCACGTGCACGTCCACCTGGTATATACAAGCAGGATTATTTAGATGAAATTTTCAAGCGATTTGATGAAGTAGACTCAACGCCAATAGCACCACCTTTGCCACATTGGTCAGGAGGTACGATGTTTATTAATGCCCTTCCCTTATTAATGTCTTAAAAGTGTTTTTACTTCTTTATGTTTCAGTCGAAGATGAAGACACGGGTGAAACTTCTGGAAGTGTTAAAGTTGTAACTATTAATTTGAAATTGATAACTTGAAACAGTTTCTTTCTTTTCTACTTATTTAAGGCTGCACCCGGGAGCGGGATACCGAGTTCAACCCAGGTGACAGATCATGAAACCATACATCGCATACAACAATTCTGTGGCAACATTTGTCAGCACGATGGGTAAAAACTGATAACATTGTTGTTGTTTCATACTTTACGAATTTATGGAGATTATAACAGAATGTGTACATGGTTTAGGAAAACGTTTCCAGGAGCACAGCCAGTGTCCATGGATCGCAATAATATTAATTTATTGGCTCAAGAATTGTATAAAGTTAGTTGGAAAGCCGATGGAACTCGGTAAACAGTATATGCAATAATGTTATTCTTGTTAATAATTTTTGATTTCAATCTTAGATACATGATGTTAATTGACAATGAAAACGAAGTTTTCATGATCGATCGTAAAAATAATATTTTCTCTGTTCCTGGATTAAGCTTCTTTCTGCCTGATTTATCAGCATCACCGAAACAAACTTTAGTAGATGGCGTACGTTTTATTCAATTTAATTCTCAATAATAACAAATTTTAATATATCATCTGAACTTTATGAATTATATTTTCAGGAACTTGTATTAGACAGATTGAATGGTGTGATATATCCACGTTACCTCATTTATGACGTTATGGCCATCAATGTAATATTAGTAAAACCTGACGAGAGCTATATTGCTTTTCGTCGAGCTATATCTTAAGAATTTCAGGGCACTTCAGTAGTGAATCTTTCTTACTATGATCGAGAAAGGATTATTCAAAAGGAAATCATCGATCCTCGCAACCTGGCTCTTCAGAGAGGAAAATTAGACAAATCCCGGGAACCGTTTGGCGTTCGTCGAAAAGACTTTTATGATATATCCTGCGTTGAAAAGGTGAAAAGATTTATTCATTTTTTTTCATAATTCAATTATGAATTTTTTTCTCGTAACATTAAAACTTGTTATTCATCCTATTAACTTTGTTATTGAAGAGAATTTGATTGTCATTCATTAGTGGTGTCTATGCGGAAAGTGCAGCATGTGAAATTTAATCAAGTAATTAAATATACTCTTGCTCTGCTTTTTATTATTAATCCATGAAAAAAAGGTTAATTTCTATTCTGGAGATAATTGAAAACATTTTGGAACGTAATTAATTTCTTGATTTTGCGGTGATTTGATTAACTCATTTTATTATTGATGTTGATCGACTCATTTTATTATTGATGGTTTTATACAAAAAAAAAATATTTTTTCAGCTACTTGGTCCCAAGTTTTTGGAAGCTGTTCTCCACGAAACCGACGGAGTTGTGTTTCAACCTGTGAATGATGTATGCAAAAAAGAATTGATGTTGATTCTGTTATTTGAACTTGACTTTTCGTTTTACACAGCCTTACAGAGGTGGAACTAGCCCTAAGCTTTTGAAATGGAAGCCTCCTGAGTTGAATTCTGTAGATTTTTTGTTGCTCATTAAAAAAGACACTCGACCAGGGTGAGTTCTTCTTCAGTACAGCTTTACCTATTTAACAGTTGTAACGAATTGTGCAATTTTATAATCATGATTTTAAATTTGTAAACTGTTTTTAAAAAATACATACATATATTTTATATTGGATGATTTAATTTTTAGTAGTCTGGGAACGTTGATCGGTCATCTCATGGTTAATGGCTTGCAGGCACCATTTGATTACATAAAGGTAAACTTTAATTATCAACGCGACTTATAGTATTATTCTTTATACATTTCATGCATTATATATAAAGTTTATTAATAAATTATTTTCAAATTTTCGTGATGATTTCATTTGAATAAGTGAAATATTGCAGTTTTCCAATGCTGACACAATGTACCGTAATACAAAAAAGTACACAACGATTAGTTTTGAAAAAAAAATTGTATTATTATTGATAATAATGTGATTAATAATAATTAGATATTAGGTGATATAAAGAGCTAGGTGGATATTTGACTACTGTCCAAGTTTTTATAGTTAAAACGGTTGTCATAATTGTATAAATAGTAACAAAATATTGAGTTGTTTGTTAATGAAATAAATTTGCAACGTCATTTTCACCATCTACACTTTTGAAAATGTTTTTATTTTGTAAAAAATGATGAAATTTTACTTACCAATTTGATGAAATTGTTTTGGTTGCTTTGATGTGTAAAAAATTAGAAATAAATTCATTTTTCAGATGACCAAAGATTTGATGAAATACGATGGAAAAATCATCGAGTGTACTGTGGTGGATGGAGCTTGGAAGTTTCTTAGAGAACGGACAGATAAGGATTTGCCAAATTCTTATCAAACTGCTCAAGGTATGAATGGTCAGATTTGAAAATATATCTTATTTATCACTTCGTGGTACTAAATATCAATTTTATGTAGATCAATCGGATTGTTGATTTATGCAAAATTATTTTTGAAACAGTTAAATTGTGTTGAAATTTAATTAGAATGCATTTCATTTAATAATTTTATGCAATTCGACTTTTTTTTAAACTATCCAATGTTTACTGTAGATTTTATTTTGGTTTTTTTAACATGAAAATGGTAATTGCATTACTGTAATTTAGTTTAGAATAGTATGCTATTGAATAATGAAGTAATTTTTTTTATGAGAAAAAGACATTTTTAGAATTAGAATAATATGCACAAGGCATATTTTTTTTCTTGCATAATCTTCATTTTGTGGGGAAATTGTTGAATTTTTATTTTCATTATTAGCGGTGAAAGAAAGTATCCGTTTTCCGGTCACGCAGAGCGATTTGCTGAAATTTGTGAAAGAACATTCCTACCGACCTTCTTTAATGTGATACGATATATTGATTGTCGATGACGAAATTGCAAAGTTAACATTTTGATCGTACACAATTAGCATTGTCGTGCTTTTTTTAATAATGATTTTTCGCAATTATTTTACAACCAAGTGAAGTAAAAAAGCAATATTGTAGAATAGTTTAAAAAATAAAATTTAGCAGTCATAATGGGCAAAAAAAAGAAAGGAAGATTTGATTTAATGTATAATTTGCAAAAAAGAGAGAATTAATTGATCGCATTGACAGCAATAGTGAAAATGATTTTATACAATCGAAAGAATTGATTGACCAGCGGTTTGTGGTTGGTTTATTGATTGACAATTATGATAAAAAGCATCGATTGAGCACAGAAGGACTGGAATAGGTTATGACGACTATGCTGATGACCATCGCTGCTTTGATCTGAGATTTTGTGCTGGCAGATTGTGTATGCTTTGAAGTGGTTCAGCAGAACTTTTCTGGTTAGTTTACTGTAAAGTGGAATGGAATTTCGATATTCAAAAAAAAAAAAAAAGAAACAGTTTTACAATTCATATCAGTTATCATAATAAGAATTTTAATAAATAGACTTATTAAATTAACAGTCGTCGATGTAATATAGTGAAATTTTTGCAATCGATTCAAAGGTTTTCTTCAAAAAAAAAAAAAAACAATTCCTCTACATTTCAAATTAAAGTTCATTCTTACGATATACTGTAAAAACAATACAGTCTGTTACAGTATGTTTATTTTTTTTCTTTTTTGTTTATTATTCATACATTGAAATTTGATGAAAATGTTTATTTTTTTATCAAATCATGCAGTTGATAATTATGAAGAGAAACGAAAAATTAATAAATATGAATATGAATTGAATGTTGCAGTTATTTTATGTTTCGTTGATGAAAGAAAACATGTTTGCGATTGAAGAGAAATTTTGAACATGTTCGTGTATGATTGATGATGTGGAAGATAGGGAAAACATGTTTCGCGTGTGATTTCACCATTTCATCATATTTGAGTAAATATAATTGAAGCTCACGGATGGATTTGACACGCTAGCCAGGCGAGTGTATTTCTTCAGTTGTTTGTTTTATATGAAGCTTGTAAGAAAATAAAGATTGCTAATTATAAACAACGATAACTTCTTATTGCTTGAATTCAGAGCATACGACTAGCGTTATAAGATTCCGCCGCCTGCAGAGAATGATGCCAATTTAAAGAAGCGTCAGTTGTCTTATATTTCTGCTATGTTTTCACGCCAAGCGTATATCATTTTGCTTTGAAAAAGCGAAGAAAATTTTAATTGCAAAATTTGATTTATAAAATTTTTGAAAATTATTTCTTCATTCAATATTACAAATCACTATTAAAAAAAAAGTAATAGAAATTGGTTGTGTTGAAAAAATTTCATTTTCAAAATTAGCATTTTGTATATTGAAGCAACTGTGTGAATCAGCAGAGCTTTCCTTGCAGTGTGATGATGATCATCAGTTGTTTATTGAACAACAACAATTTGTTTACGTCATTGTCAAACACTGCTTTATTGCAACATTGAAAAGAAGAAGCGGAAAAGAGACAAGCATTTGTGCACTTCTGCTATTTCCTTTGTTGCTTGTCAATTGCTGGTTCTTAATATTCTTCTATCATAAAAAGCAACAACAACAACAACAACAACAATAATAATAATAATAATAATCATCATCATCATCATTCATTTATTAATTTCATCATTTGCACGTAAAAATGAAACTAAAAACTATTTCTCTTCAAATTCTTTTCTACCATAACAATATTATTTAAATTTTCCGTAAATCAATAAAATGGAAATGCATTCTTTCTTCATATATGATCAATATTGAATCGTAAATTGGCATTTTGTCTGGCGTAAATTGAACATCAATTGTCATAAAAATTTAAATTTTCAAATTTATTTCATTTGAAATAGTAAAAAAAAAATTTATTTTTCGAAATTTAATGAAAGAAAAAAATCATTTTTCTCCTTCTTCAATATTCAATTTGACCAAAAGTAAACTGTTGGAAATGAAATTATTCCAACACAAATGACCACATTCGCCGTATAGTTGAAATGAAAAAAAATGACTAGCAAATTTAAAAAATCAATGAATAAAAAATGTCAAGTGTAAAGCGCTTTTAAACGTGCTGATTGGATTTTTTTCACTCTAAAATTTTATTGCCAAATATTGTTATAAAACATATAATCGTACTTTTGCCTTTCATGATAAACCATCTCATCCACCACATTTTGTGCTATTAGCGTTGGTTTAACAACATTTTTATTAGCATAAATGTGTTGCTTTGGGTGAATAAATGATCAAATTACATGATGGTCAATGAACAAATTTGTTCACTGAAATACCAACGAAAAATGTACAATGTTAAAAATTTATTTTTTCAATTTTACTTAACATGATTACTGTATTTTCTCATTCTTTGTTTATCACTAGTATATTCATTTGTTTTTATTGAATTTATTTAAAAAGTGAAATCATCATTTTTCACAATTGTATTTTGTTGCATAATTCAAACAATATTTGAAATAAATTCTAATAATTTTGCTTTGCAATATGTAAATTGCCAAATTGAAATTTGAACAACGGTTGTCTGTAGTTTGGCAACGGCAAGAGAAACCGCACAACGAAAGTCAGCGTACGCAGAGGTGAACGAAAACAAGTGTCAAGCGCGAACGAAAAACATTTCACAACAACAACTAGGTCGATCGATCATTCAACCTTGAGACACAAAGCTACAGTAAGAAGTTGTAATTTTTGAACGAATATGCGTATTATTTGGATTGAAATAAATATTAAAAATGAATGTATATTTATTGTTTTTATTTTTCACGCATTTCCAAAATTGAATTGTCAACTTGTTTGCGACGACCCCCGCAGTTGTCGACATGTAAAGTGCGTTCAGGTTCGTTGCGTTCGCGTTGTTCACCAAGGGGAGAGAGGAATTTCAGTTTGTGACGGCCCCTATTGACGATTGGTGCGAAACTGTGCGGTCCGCGGGAGAAAGTTCGAGCTTGTTGCAGATTACAGTCCTGAAAGTAAGCACTGTGTTTTGATGTGGTGCTTGTTGTTTTCCTTTTAGTATTTATTTATTATTGAATAATATTAACTTTGACCGTCTGTGTGCGATTGTTTTTCCAATTTTCTCGTTTTCCATTGCCATTGCTCTCAGCGCGTTCTGTGCTGATTCATTGCTGTCGCATTTTCAGCCATTGCTTCTGTGCAATGTGCGCGTTGTTCAGATTAATTTTCTCAAATTCACTTCCAAATTGATCATTTCTTTTCAATTTATTCCAAAAATAAAAGAAACTAATCCTTCTTTCTCCTTCCGCACACAGATACACGACAGCTGTTTTACAGTATTCGTTATTGTTCCCCTCAGTTTAGTTAGATGTTTTTTTTCTCTTTCAGATCCCTGAAGTGTAAAAGAGTATCGTCTTGTTTATTTTTGTTGAGAATATTCGTGGCTAAAAGAACAGAATGACCGAAAAGGAAGATATAGTTCAACGCGCCAAATTGGCAGAACAAGCGGAACGTTACGACGATATGGCCGCGGCCATGAAGAAAGTCACCGAAACTGGAGCTGAGCTGACCAACGAGGAACGTAACTTGCTGTCCGTTGCTTACAAGAATGTGGTCGGTGCACGTCGCAGTTCATGGCGTGTTATAAGCAGCATTGAGCAGAAAACTGAAGGAAGCGAGAAGAAACAGCAAATGGCTCGCGAATATCGTGAAAAAGTTGAAAAAGAATTGCGCGACATTTGCCATGATGTTTTGGTGAGTGTCTGTCTCTGTTTGCTTACTTGTGTTCTTTATTCTGTGCTGTGCACTTTTTTGTTTGATTATTTTTTACAATTTTATTCTCTATTTATGCTATCTCTTCTTGCTAATTCTCATTCTTCTCATGTGTAGAATATCTACATTCGATGCTGCATGAATGCAATTTATTTATTTGTAAGCTGAGAAAATCAATCAATGAGCTTTGTGTGCGTGCGTGTGTGTGTGTGTGTGTGTCTGCTGTCTTTCTTTATTCGTGCTCTTTCCCATTTACTATGTTATTTATCTTGTTGGTTTTCATATTCTCTCTCGTTCGTGCTTTTGAAGTGCCTGACAACAGTTGTTTTCTTCAGGGCTTACTGGATAAATACTTGATTCCGAAGGCGGCTACACCAGAAAGCAAAGTTTTCTATTTGAAAATGAAAGGCGATTATTACCGCTACTTGGCTGAAGTAGCGACTGGCGATGACCGCACCAGTATGTAGTTTTTCGTTATTACTTATTGATTTTTTTCATTCATTTACTGTAAAGCGTTTTTTTTTGTCGATGTGCTTTTGTTTATATATATATATACATATTAGTACTTTGATTTTACTTTAATGTTCTTTTTTTTCTTTCATTCAATAGTTTTTGTTGTAATCATCTATCGGAACAGTGCGAAGCTTTGGCTACTTATTACACCATTTGGATGCAACTGAATGATATGTATATTATTTTTTTATTTTTCTTTAGATATAGTCGAAAACAGCCAAAATGCTTATCAAGAAGCTCTTGACGTGGCGAAATCCAAAATGCAGCCTACGCATCCAATTCGGCTTGGTTTAGCTTTGAACTATTCGGTGTTCTTTTACGAAATTTTGAATTCGCCAGACCGAGCATGTCAGCTCGCCAAACAGGTAAATGATTCAGACTTTTTTTTATTTACTTTTTTCTTTTCAACAGTGATGACTAGATGCTATTTGTCATTCACTAATGATGACTCATCTTTTATGTTTGCAAATTCAACTGTTATAGTTCAACTTTTTAAGTTTGTGATGATGTTTTTCAAATTTTAAGGCTTTTGATGACGCCATTGCCGAGCTCGATACATTGAATGAAGATTCGTACAAAGATAGCACTCTTATTATGCAGCTACTGAGGGATAATTTGACGGTAAGATAAAAAAATTTTTTGAATCGGTTTATGTGCGTGCATCTTAATATTTTTCCTGTTTTAGCTGTGGACAACGGACGCAGGTGGTGATGAAGGCGAAGGCGGGGGTGATCAAGATACAGCCGCTGGGCAGTAGCTTTACTTATCACTTTACACCTTATTTGTCGTCATGTGTCTGTAAAATCATGAAATTTATTTTTGTTTGGCCTGAAACCGTTTTTTTTCTCCAAATCTATAAAAGAAATCATTTATTATCATCATATCTATCGCCTTGTTTTGCCGATATTATTTTTCCATTTCTACATTTTTATTATATTCAGCTTGAGTTTTCAATTCTGTAATAGTTTGCTTTAGAAAAAAGTTCGTCAAAACACTCGATTTCTTTTCTTTAGTGTCCCCATTTTAAAAAAAAAAATTTCATTTCCTATGCTAAAATAAATAGCAGTTCGTATGTGAAGTATTTTGAATGTTATCCACTGAGCTATCTTTATTTTGCTGTTCTTTCTTCTCTGTCTGCTGGCGTCGTTGAGTTTTTTTTTTTGGTAATTTCTTTGTCTTATTATTTATATTACTACAACATTTACTACTATTACTGACTACTGACTGCTGCTGCTGTTGCTGCAACTGCTACTCCTACTCTACTCCTGCTGCAGCTGCTGCCGCCGCCGCCGTTACTACTACTATTCTACTACTATCACCATTATTTATCATAATATTCTTATTATTACACTACTACTACTACTATTATTATTATTATTATTATTATTATTACCATTGATGCTGCTGCTCTTATATGCTCTAGTCTGGTAAAAATGATGAATTATTATATATTGTGCTAGAAAATCTTGCCTCATCACTGGAGGGTATAATGTGAGAATCGACGAATCATTTCTTAGGAGAGGAACGCTCGTTTTCCATGCATCATATCAGTACTACGTTATAATTATGCATTGAGAAAAAACGAATAAAAATTTCTGGCTTTTTTTAATTTCACCTCGCTCCTTTTTCTTGTCACAAAATAGAATGATAAAAAATTTGCATGCATTCACTTTTGATTGGTCATCGCCAGAGCTTTGATTTCTGATAAATCACGAGTGACGTGAAACGAGCGTTGTATCTTATCGTAGACGCCGATCAGAGCGTCGATCGTTTTCTCTTTGACCTTGATTTGAATTGTTGGTGAAGAAATTTTGAAAAACTGCGGCATGAACAAAGTTTCCGGCGATTTGAGAAAGGTGTAAAAGTTTTCCTTGAAAAAAAATGATAACAACAGCAACAAGAAAGAGAAGAATAAATTGATCTTACCAAAGATAAGTTGAAATCAGAGGGTGGCATTTGCAATTGTGGCTGATTGTCCAAATTGTTGTCAAGTGCTTTCGTGTAAGCTTCAGTCAGACCAACTTTATTTAATATATAATTGGCCATTTCATTGACAACATTGCCAAGATGAACTTCTATCTGATAGAGAAGAATAATAAATTTCCGGCCGATTTGATTGTCAAATTGTGTGTATTTCTGTGTGTGTGTGTGTGTCACAAGTATACTTATTACAACTCTACCTACATACCTGAGCTTGTAACATCTCGAGCCTCTGATCACTGAATTCATACATCGCCACGGCGCAGTGGACAGCGTTGATGCAATTGAGCATGTATGTAGCAAAGTCGACTGGACAAAGATCCGTCGAGAACATTGTCAACGTTTGCAACATTGGATCAATTATAGCAGCAAATACTAAATTGTAACAATTTTTCTTGTCTTCAGCGTTGAGTACGGTAGTTCCGGACGGAGTATGCAGAACATCTCGCAAAAGTACCAACAACTCTGCCACGCCTTGCACAGGCAACAGATCGCTGTGGCATGCATGGAACTTGATGATATACGGTCAATTATAATTTTTATACCAAACAAAACAGAACAACAATTCTTCTTCTTACCTTTTTCAAAATGGAACTAACTTTTGTATTCAAGCAACTTTGAAACAATTTCAACGTCAACTGTTCACAATCATCCAAACAAGAACGCAATTCGGATTGTTTTGACAAATTTTGCCTATTTTCACAAAAATAAATTATTAATTATATTATTATGAAAATGAAATAGGAATAACAATTACCCGACTGTGGTCAAGTGAAAATGAAACATGACGTACAATTGGTAGAGAATCACAGGTCCTAATGGTCTAGCTAAAGTTTGTTCTGCTCGAATCTGAAGAGAAAGAGAAAATATTTTTCTTTTCTTAACAACAAAAACAACAATATAATGATTAAAAGAAATACTTTGAATGGACGTGACAAACCGTCAGTGATTTTCGAAAGTGCCAATGGAATGTACTTTTCCAAAACTGAACAGCAAAAATTTAAACATTCAACATCAACAATTTGTTCATGCTAATTAATTATTTGTAAAAATAAAAAATAAACCGCTTTTGTCGCATAACTTCAACAAGCTCAACAGGAGCTCTTTTTCGTTGACCGTCGCTTGGTGGATCAAAGCGAGCATGTCGCCAATGTAATGCAACGGATCGTGTGAATAGGATTCAATTGGTTTCATTCGACTATCTGAGCCTGAATATTTAAAATAATAATAATAATTCATAATTAAATTTAAATAAAATATACCTTTGGATAAGGAATCAATGAAAATATGTATGAGAAAGCTTCTACGTGCCGAACAAAATTCTTCCAACGAATATCTACAGTATGAACGTGAGCGACAATTTAAATAAATTTAAACAATTTAAATAAATAAAACAACTCACTCGAATATTGTGCAACGCTTTTGCATTGTCATGAACGCTTCGCACAATGTCAAGCCGATGCTCACCGTTTCTGAAGTCATCCGGCGGCACTGTGCTTGAATATAGCAAAAAGAAAACGATTCACTTTTGCCAAATTTGAAAATCATCACACATACTTTGTATGAAATGATACAACGTGTCAAACGCCAAACGCATCACTTCGGCCATATTTTCCACTATCGACAGTCTATTGAAGAAGCAGAAATTTACATAAAACAATTATCAATTTTTGGATGCAAACTTCCAACTCACCCTACTGTGTTCGTTCCCGAAAGTGACAACTGCTTGGCGGCGGTATGAATTTCATCGGCTCGTTTAATTGCGTGGAAAAAATTCTAAACAATTTATTAATATTTTTTAAATTAATATTTCAAAATATACCGGCGATAAGTTGTCCTTTGTACTGCTTTTCAACGCGTCCAATTCTTCCTCTTTCAGTTGAAATTCCGAAAGGAAATTGTTCAAAATCGATGTCGAATTTTCCGTATATTCACTGCAACAAATGCATCATTTTGTCAGCGCATCGCAATTTGTGAAAATTTTCTACAATTTATACAAACATCTGCTTGCGAAGTTTTGCAATTTGATTTATCAATTTCACAGTCTCTTTTCTCGTATCCTGTTGAAAATTAAATTTCAATTTCACAATTTCGCAATTCAAATTTACCCTCAAATGATTGCACATTGTATTGCATGACTTTTCCATTTCATTCAACAAATCCATCGCATCATCGTAGCGCTAAGAAAGTTTTTTTTTGGTTTAAATTAACGATTCAATCATGTTTTTTTTTAGAAAAAGTATACCCACTGTTTTTAAAGCATTGAAATTATCACAAATCTCTTTGTTCACTGATAAAATGCGATTGTCTAGTGTATTCTGTAAATTTTGTCGTACGCTTGTCGAGTCGTCACCGCAAACCAGTGAAAGAGTTTTGAATGCTTTGAGCATATCCTGCATGTATTTCATTTAAAAAAAAAGAAACTTTTCCCACAAATCATCACTTACGGGATTTAAATTTATCTGCAACACGCGAGACACATCCAAAGCTAGATGGTTGTGAATGGTTGAATCTTTGGACATTCTGGAATTCAAATTAAATAAAATGCAATTCCGTTTTTATAAAATTTATTTCATGATATAGATCATGTAAATTATACTGTAAACAATACTGTACTTCAAGTTTTAATCAATTGCAATTGTAAAATTTTACTTTAATTGAAATTGAAATTGAAATGAACACCTTTGAACCCTTTTCTCTTGAATCACCAAAATATTTTAAAATATTGTTTCAATGTATTTTATATTTATAATTAATTTAAGGATTTTGTTTTGGTTTATTCAAAAATACTTTCAAATAAATCTGTTTTTCAGCAAATTGATAAGAAAAAACATTTACACACAAAAATTGCACCGAAATGGAGTTCTTTTACGGGAAAAACAAAAAAGTGAACTTCACCTCTGTTGACCCAAATCCGTAATATCAACTGCTACTAATAGATCAAATTGTGAGCCTTCTTGACATGGATAATGAATTTGTACTTGGACAGCTGATTGTTATCTATACGACAGAAGCTGAACAAAAGCTCACGCTTGGCTGATCAATATAGGCCAATGGAATCATATAGCAAAGATGATTCTATTATCTCAGAGATTTAGCCATACTGTAGCTTGACCATTTCCATTGTTTTTTTTGTTCCTTCGTAACCTCATTCTTTTCCTCGTGTAATAAAAGATAAAAAAAATCATTACCCCCATAATAAAAAAACCCAAAAAAAACAAAGTAACTCAAGCAAATCACTACAATTATGAAGCTATTGAGTATGAATTGAATAAGGTGGAAGTTTTTTTTCCACTCGTTGCATTGAGTTACTGTAGTCTGAATGCTGAGATTAAGTCAACATACAAAGTTGACTATTATTGACTGAAAATTAATTAAAAAAAACAATTTTTAAAAGAATTATATTCAAAATATTTAAATATTCAAAAATAAATTTATTTCTATCTAATTTTTGCACTTCAAGCAACAAGTGTACTTTGTCATTCTTTTCTTACGTCATAAATTTAAAAATGTTTTCGTACCCTGACGGCAACTCTTTCGTCTGAAAACTGCCGCCGTTCTACGCAATGGCGTCATTTTCAACTTTCTTCTTGAGCAATATGAAGATTGATATTTCATTTATATTTTAATAATAAAACGATGAAAAGCATACCAATATATTCAAATGCGATTCTTGTTGGCCAAGTTGAAAAGAATATTTCACCGACAATGTTTTCCACATAACATCGTAAGTCATTCAGAATACTTCTTTGTTGATTATTGTGTTCTTCAAATAATTGAATTATCTTTTAGTTAATAATATTTTTAGAATTTAAAATTTCAAGTTCATGTTAAGGATATTTTTAAAGTTGGCCACTTTATTGACACATTTTTAAATATAAAAGTATATTAATTCTCTTTTTGATGTGAAAATCTCTTTTCATTTTTATGATTTCATCTAAAATGTTTTTGTCATTTGACCAATTTAATAAATTAATTTCCTAATTCATAGTTGTCCCTTTTTTATTATTTTCAAACGAATTTAATTCAAATTTTTTTCAATCATATTAACTCTTTTCTGCTTTTTATAATCAAACTTGTCGCAGTTTTCTTATCACTTTTTTGAGTAAAAATTGTTACAATTTCAACACATAATCATATAATAAGTGAAATCGAGAAACAATTTCATTGAACTGATGGATTGCAACAAATGTTTTGTTCTTATTAAATATTGTATGTTGAGAACATTTTAACAGGTAGTCACTTTGATCATAATCATAATACATTTTCAATTGTCAATGTCATTTTGCAAAAGTGCGGACGACAGCATGATCAGTTATCAAATTGCGTCTTGTAATAAAAGTAGTACATTTCATTTATTGATAGTTTTTGTCAGTGTCATTTTTCATACTGATATTTATGCAGTTCGTACAGGATTAACGTTTTTCTTTCAGTAAAGATTTAACCTTATCAAATAGTGCTTAATTCTAAAAAGTGATGTTAAAAAATATATACATGAAGCTTTTGAATAATAATAATTTCGTTTCTTTGAAGCATTTTAATTATTGAAAATAAAATTTCAATAAATGCAAAACTGCAAAAAAAAACTAAACTTCGTAATATTCGTATTTTGAAAGTAAGTTTTCACTTGACTTGTACGTCACTTTCTTACTGTATTTCATGGTTGCAACCTTTTTTGAGATGCATTAATAATTGCTGCTGAACATCAATTAAGACAACGGAAACTTTGTCATTAATGCAGTTTTCATTCACTAAGCAATAAATCATATTCATTCTTCAGTTATTACTGTTTTTTAAAAATACTTGTGTGATGTATATCACTGTAGGGAAACAATCTAAAATGCTTATCCGTTTTGCGTATTTATTGTTTTTTTTTTAATTAAGAGCAGTTTAATTTGTTGAACTTGCAAATCTTAACCGTAAACGCCAAAAATATCTGCGCTGTCAATCAGTGACGTAAATTTGCAATTTGGCTTTTATTTGCAAAACTGCTCCATGTGATTGTTTTGCTTGCTTTTAGCTAAGGCACAGACATGTTTTATTTTATTTTCTTCATTTAACGAAAGCATTGGTAATATATAATTTTGATCAAAGTAATTCTTATTTATCATATTCTTAGTATTTTATGCGCAAAACATTTTAACTTCTCACACGTACGAATATGTTGACATGTTGCATGCTGCCATGATACTTATATCTTATGCTAATTATTTGTATAAATAGTTACTTTTTAAAATGAAAAGTATGGCAGCATTGTAGTTTAATATTATAGTGTATGTGCACAAGAATCATAGTATAAAGCTTTACTGTATGAATATATCAGCTTTATTTATAACATGAAATATGTAATTTATTCAAAGTGTTAAAATAGGAACAAAATAACTTTTAAAACAGGATGAATACTTTGTAAACGTCAGCTGTGATAATAAGAATTATCTATATATATGCTTATTTATTATTTTCTTTTAATATACTTATTTAATTAACAAGTAAATATGAATTTATAGGGAAGATTTTAACTTTAACATGGTGCTATTGAGGTTGTGTCATGATGAAGTTAGTTCATATGGGAAATTGTTCCAAGTGATTCGATTGCATAAGCAGAATTTTACAAAATCAGCTTATTTGAAAGAACAAGTTCATACTGGAGACAAAGTGCAAATTAAAAATGGAATTCTTTACAATGAATTGTCCATTGGTGTTCCAAAAGAAATATCCAAAGAACAAAGGGTAGCTGTGACGCCGAACGTTGCCCAAACGTTGGTAAAGAAAGGATTCCAAGTGAACATGGAAAAAGATGCAGGTTTGTTGGCAAAGTTTTCCAACGACGATTATTTGAACGTTGGGGCCAAGATTGCTTCCAAAGAAGAAGCTTTTGGTTCGGATATTGTATTGAAAGTGCGTGCACCGTTGGAAAATGAAGTGGAAAAATTCAAAAGCAACTCCACACTGATCAGCTTCCTCTACCCTGCACAGAATGAGCATATTTTAAAATTGTTGGCAAAAAAGAAAATGACTGTTTTTGCGATGGATTGTATCCCTAGAATTAGTCGTGCTCAAGTAATTTTTTTTAAATTGTATTATTTATACGTGTTCATTTTAAAATTCAATTCCTGTTGTAAAGGTATTCGATGCTTTGAGTTCCATGGCTAACATTGCCGGCTACAAAGCTGTAATTGAAGCGGCTAATCATTTTGGTCGATTTTTTACTGGTCAAATTACCGCAGCTGGTAAAGTTCCACCGGCTAAAGTGTTGGTTATTGGTGGTGGAGTTGCCGGTTTGGCTGCTATTGGAACGGCAAAAAATATGGGTGCCATTGTACGCGGTTTTGACACCCGGTCTGCAGTTAAAGAACAAGTGCAATCGTTGGGAGCAGAATTTTTAGAAATCAACATCAAAGTAAACAAATTTTTACAATAATGCATATTAATTCATTATTTTTTTCTTAATATTGAAAATTGATTAGGAATCAGGAGAAGGTGTTGGAGGTTATGCGAAAGAAATGTCCAAAGAATATATTGAAGCAGAAATGCAACTTTTTGCTAAACAGTGTAAAGATATTGATATTTTAATTACAACAGCTTTGATTCCTGGAAAACCAGCGCCAAAATTGTTCACTAAGGTAAGTTTTAATTTTTTAATTTCTTTTTTTTGTTTAATGATTGTATAATTGTAAATTGTATTCAAATATTTATTAGCAAATGATACAATCAATGAAACCAGGAAGCGTAGTTGTCGACTTGGCTTCAGAAGCAGGCGGTAATGTGGAAACAACTCATCCTGGTGAATTGTACGTTTCGGACAATGGTGTCATTCATATTGGTTATACAGATTTTCCCAGTCGTTTACCGACCACCTCTAGCATGTTGTACGCTAACAATATATCAAAGTTTTTGCTTTCATTGGGTAATCTTTGTTGTTACTGTTGTTAGTTAGTTAGTTGCACGTGATTTTTATTTTTAATTTTTTTAATCCAGTGAATAAGAAAAAGAAGCATGTCATTGTCAGTCACATTTTAGGGGATAAAGAACACTTTTTCGTTGATTTAAATGATGACGTCACTCGTGGTGCTATCATACTTGACAAAGGCTCGATGATGTGGCCTCCACCGAAAATTGAAGATCCCTCACCGGCTGTTCAACAACCCAAAGTTGAAGTGAAAGAATTGCCAAAAGAGCCAAATTATTTCATGGAAACGTTGAAAAACGCTGGATTGTATACATCTGGTTAGTTCTTAATGTCTTAAATTGTGATGAATAAAGCAGAAATACATAATATTGTATTTCTTTTTTTTTAGGTTTTGGAAGTATCGTTGGTTTGGGTTTGATTGCTCCGAATGCTGCATTTTCAACAATGTGCACGACGTTCGGCTTGGCAGGTATTGTTGGATATCATACAGTTTGGGGTGTAACTCCAGCATTACATTCTCCTCTGATGTCCGTCACCAACGCTATATCAGGAATAACCGCTGCTGGTGGGCTTTTATTGATGTAATAATTTACTTATTTTTTTGAATTATTTTATGCAGGTAAATTTGAAACTTCAGGGGTGGAAATTACTTGCCATCTACAATTCCACAATCATTAGCTGCTTTAGCTTGTTTCATATCGTCCATTAATATAGGAGGCGGATTTCTAATTACCCAGCGGATGTTGGACATGTTTAAACGATCGAGTAATTATTATTTAATAAAAATTTTGATTATTTTTTCAATATGATTCTTTTTAGCTGATCCACCTGAATACAATTATTTATACCTGATGCCAGCTGCTGTTTTTCTCGGTGGTTATGGATACGGTTTATATGGGAATTATAATGAAATTCATTCTCTTTGTTATCTGGGCTCTTCTTTGGCATGCGTGGGAGCATTGGCTGGTTTGTCCTCCCAGAAAACTTGTCGATTGGGCAATGCTTTAGGTATTCGAATGAGCGATTTTTGTTTATTAAATTTTAGCTAATTTATTTTTACGAATGACTTCATGTGTGGTAAAAAAATATTAACTTCTTATCCACTTATCAATATTTCATTTGTCAATTTAAGGAATGATTGGTGTAGCCGGTGCATTGGTTTCCACTATTGGAAATTTGAATCCAAGTCAGCAACTTTTGGCGCAAATGCTGTCTTGCATGGGTGTTGGTATGTAAAAAAAATAAATTTTTTTTTAAATTAAAATTACATTTGCATATTTTAAAATGTATTTTTGTTTTCCAGGTGGTGCTATTGGTTTAGGCATTGCGAAACGAATAGAAGTGACCAATTTACCGCAATTAGTAGCTGCGTTTCACAGTTTTGTCGGTGTTGCGGCTATGCTCACTTGTGTGGCAAATTTTATGGTTGATCACGAACATTTCATAATAGATCCTTCGTTAGCTGTAAACAAATGTGCTCTGTTTCTGGGTACATTTATCGGTGGTGTGACTTTTACCGGATCACTGATGGCTTTTGGAAAACTTCAAGGTATGAAAATTATTTATGAGCATTATACACAGATGATAATTTTTTATTGGTGATAAATTAATTTTTTCCGTTAAATTTCTCTTGTTTTTTTTTCGTTGTAGGTATTTTGGATAGTGCTGCTGTTTTGTTGCCGGGCCGTCATGCTCTTAACACTGCTCTTACTTTGGGAAATGTTGCCGCATTGATCATGTACATGAATACTCATGATTATAGCACTGGTTTAAACATGTTGGCCTCAACCGCTACGTTGTCCAGCGTCATGGGCGTGACCATGACTATGGCAATAGGAGGTAAGAGGATTTTTTCTTTTGGAATTTGCAAAAATGCTTGTTAGCTTAATCGATAAACTACTTTCAGGTGCTGACATGCCTGTTGTTATTACAGTTTTGAATAGCTACAGCGGTTGGGCACTTTGTGCTGAAGGTTTCATGATGAACAATCAATTGCTGACCATAGTCGGTGCCTTAATTGGTTCTTCTGGTGCAATTCTGTCTTACATAATGTGTCGAGTAAATGCAATTATTTGTTGCTGATAATTATTTGATTCGATATCTAATTTATTTGTAAATGAATTTACTTTGCAACGTATAAAATTTAAATTTGTTATTATAAGTATTAAAAAAGAATACAATATCTACTCTTTAAGGCGATGAATCGTTCATTGATGAATGTTATCCTCGGAGGGTTTGGCACTTCGTCAACTGGTGCAGGCAAGCCGAAAGAAATTACGGGTACTCATACAGAAGTGGATGTCGATCAAGTTGGTGTTTTTAAAGTATTCTGTTTGTTTTTTTTTTGCTTAAAGAAATATTAATATAAAATAGACAGTGGATTGGCTGTTAAACGCTAAAAATGTCATCATTGTACCCGGTTATGGTCTGTGTGCAGCTCATGCACAATATCCCATTGCTGAGATGGTGGCACTTCTTAGAAAACACAATATTAATGTCCGTTTTGGCATTCATCCTGTAGCCGGTAGCTATATGAAAAAGAAGAAATATTTTATTTTTTTTTAATTGATCAACGATAAATAATGTTGCTAGAAATGAAAAATTTTTTAATTTAGGTCGAATGCCAGGCCAGTTGAATGTTTTACTAGCTGAAGCTGGAGTACCTTACGATATAGTGTTGGAAATGGACGAAATAAATGATGATTTTCCAAGTACGGATTTGGTTTTGGTTATTGGCGCCAACGATACTGTAAATTCGGCCGCAGAAGATGATCCGAATTCAGTTATTGCTGGAATGCCAGTACTGCGAGTTTGGAAAGCGAATCAAGTAAATAGCATAAATTTACCATTAACATATATTTTATTTATTATTGTAAATCTTGATTTAGGTTGTAGTTATGAAACGTTCATTAGGGGTTGGCTATGCGGCTGTGGACAATCCGATATTTTACAATGAAAACACTGCCATGTTATTAGGAGATGCGAAAAAGACATGCGACAGTTTATTGGAAAAATTGAAGAAGAAAATGGAATAGAGATTTTTATTAGCGCATTAATTGTAATTTGTCTAGAACATGTCAGACGATTTGATTTTCCACTCCCACACTTGAGGTGTAGTAGTTTTCTTGTTACAGTTTTTGAAAAGCAAAATCTGTTAGGTTCAAAGTTGTTTTTTTTTAAATCTTTATTTATAATATATACTGTATCGTCTTTGAATTCAATTTGATTTTTATTCTTTATCAAAGTTTCAGCATTGGGAAACTGTTCAGAGTTTTAAAGATTAAATATGGGCAATTTTGTTTTTTTTTATTTATGGAAAAAATGATTAGACGAGTAAAAATGTTGAAAAAATGAAAAAATCGACGTGTTTGTGGCATTGTGAAGTCGTTTGTTGACGTCATCTATTTGCGCAACTAGCCATTCAAATGTAACTGCTGGTTGGTTCGTTTGAAAATTTTATGGTATATTTTTAATAATATTTTACCTTTAAAAAAAAAATATTTCAAAAAGTTATTAAATTGAACAAGTTGAATTGATGCGTGGCAATTTTGCTTTTGAAAATTGTGACAATTTGCTGTTGAAAGTGAAATTTATTGATTCAATGCTCAGTTTAAAGGGCAGTTTTAAAATTTTAACCGCTTTATTTTCAGCAGTGTATAGGCAAGATATGCAGAACAGATATATCAGTACTTCTAACGATTCTTTCATTTTTTCTGCTTTTTGCGCGGGATCAAATAAACAACTTTCTTTCTTTCTTTATAATCATTACGATTACTTTATATTTATTTAAAAGCAAATCACATTTACTACTTTGAAATTATAGTATTCAATAAAATTCAAAAATACGCTAATTATTATGAAAATTAATGTACTTTATTGTGAACAAACAAAAACGGACAATCATTTGCTGTTAAACATGTTTAAACAAAGTAGTTTCTCTTTTAAAATGACCATAATAACAATTACTTTATTTTTTGGATGTTGTTGGTCAAATATAATTGAAAAAACTTGATTATCTTTTTTGAAATAAAGCCGAATACGTCATTTTGCGTGTAGTTTTTATGCGTGACATTTAAAAGAACTGCAAAAATAATATACATAAGAACTTTCAAACAATAATAACGTAAAAATTTGTACTACTTATATATTTTATTTATTTATTGAATTGTAAATTTGTTTCTGCAATATTCTACAGTGAAATTTTAAAAAATATGCGTTTATACATAGAATTTGCATTTTATTACTTACTTTAATATTAATTTAAAAAATTTAGCTGCAATCTATTCAAACTTTTCAAAAACTGAAATAGCACTGCTCGATAATATGAATACGAAATGTTATTAAATTGAAACACTTGCTAACATACCACAAATAATCTCTAGGTTAATAATTTTTAAAAACTTTTGTATATTTCTGTTTGTGAATATTTATGTATTACATATTTATAAATATAGTTTTTGCATTTAACTATTTATTTTTTATTTCTCAAAATTTTATTGTTATTTTCTACTGTGCAATCTTGAGGATCATTGAATGGTCTACAGTACAATTATTACTCAGATGAGACGATAGCCTGGTGCGGTTGTCCGTCCAGCTTTTCTTGTTTACTTTCAAAGATTGTTTTATAGAAAGTTTCCATCGTTTTATTGCACAGAATCATTTTCATCGAATGTTTTTGGTGAAGAACAATGCTTGAAGGAAGTGACAACAGTGTGTTGATAGGTATTTCATTAATTAGCATATTGTTTTTCTATCACAAGTTCTTCATAATTAATGGTGACAATTTTTATTTTATACATTTACAATTAATTTTTATTGATTTTTGCACTGATTTATTGAAAATATTCATCTAAAAATTTTTATTCCGTGGTAATTGTAATGTTTCTAATTGTTACAAAATGTTTTTTCCGCACTACTCATCATCGGTCTGGCTCAAAAATTTTCCCGAATTTAATTTGAAATTAGATGATAGCATTTTTAGGTGATTAATTATTGTTTTTACTTTTTATTAAACTTTTCATGCACAACATTGTTCAGTTTTAGCAACAGTCTTTGTTCAACATTAAATTGCATATTAAATTGTTAATATTAAATTTAATTAAACTATTCCAAAATATGAAATAGTATTTTCGATAAGAATTTATTTTTGAACCATGTTACTGTATTCTTTGAACTGGTAATAAAAGGTTATTTTTCTAAAAAGTTCCATCATTTGTAGTTCTGTAGATTTTAACATAAGATAAAAAAAATAAATGTAAATTTTACAGATAGAAGCGATTTGATATTGCAATGCAAAATTCTGCCATTGTAGTTTGTACTGTTATTGTTTACCTTTTTGCTTTGAATGTTCATCGAGTCAAATTCTAATTTTTTAAACTTTATACCATTCATTTATTACCATTTATTTCAAAATAATTTATTTTATGCCGTGTAAATTAGAAAAGGAATATTAGAAAATTATAAATAATGACAGATGAGCAAGAAATAATAATTTAAATAACTGAAGAAACGGAAGAAGATTTTAATCTCCGTAGAGTGAAGCTACGTATTTTTTTAATGAAATGAGCGTGAAAGCTTACAAATCAGTTTTTCGCTTACTTCTATCAGAATTGCGAAAGCAGTTATTATTGTTTATCATAACAGAATTATCTCATTTATATTAGTTCAGAGTGGAGAATTGGAATATTTTTCAGTTTTATGGGGAATATTTTGAAATTTGTGAATAATTTTAATTTTCAGCATGATAATGAAAAGCGAAGTTGATTAGGCTTAAAAAGCCTATATAACTTATGTAATTGATTTTTTAATTATCTTTTTTTACTTTAAAAATGCCGTGAAATTTGCAAGTATTTAATTAAATGGTGAAAATTAATTTTCATTGTGCAATGTGTAATGTTTTTGACGTTTACGTAGGGTCCTCAATAAATCATGCAGTTTTAATAAAGTTTAATGCTACTGTAGTAAAATATATTATTACTATTATAAATTGAAATGCACTTTGAAAGTTGAAGTAATTTAAAAATTTGTTGAGACATGTTCAAATTGAAACTTTTAAATTAAAAAAAAATTAAGTTTTTAACTTAAGATTTTTGTCTTTGTATTGTATTGTAGTAGCAGTCCGAATTTGTGGAAATTGTCATGTCATCAAGTTTTTTCTGCTTCACTTTGTAAAATACAGTATTCTATGGTTTCTTTTTCTCAGATATTGTATTTTTTTTTAATTTTCATCATCAGATAGTGAAATTTTGAAATTTAACTGTTGTAAATTAGTTGTTACATTGTTGTTTGATGATTGTGCATTGTGAAAATTGAATATAGCAGAGGCAAAAATAGTTAAATTGTTGTTTTGTGCACTGCTTATATTTAAATTATTTTTTTTTTCTGTTTTCATTGCTTAAATATTATAGGTCAAGGTGCGTACGAACCCGCAGAAGGGTTTTCTCGACATACCGGTATGTGTTGGTCCTCATGCAGTTAAATATAATTTACGACATTGTTGCGGCATGCTTGTTATCTTGTATACTGTGCTTTTTTGTATATTTAGAATGTGGGAGCAAGAACTTTGAAAAGTGGGAACAGTTCGTAAGATGTACTGGCTTCAGATCGCAGGAGTTTGATGTGTTTTCTCATTTGCGCGTGATGATGCATGAAAATTGCAATAGTAGATTTGTCATGCAGAAGCCAGTTGATGTAAAAATTAAAATTTGCACAAACAAACAAACAAACAGACAAACAGATATTATCATTTCAAGGGAGGCTTGCAAGTGGTTGATGTGCAAGACGAGTGGAATGCTCAAGCATTTTGGCCTGCGGAAGTGTTGAAAGAGTACAGCGGTTGGCTTTGCTTGCGTTATCTGTGCGTGGTGGAGACTGAAAATTTTTGGCTTCCAAATTTTTCCATTCGACTGCATGAGTCAAGGACTTATGCAAAGCATCTTGTCCAGAACCAGGAAGTTGATCGAGGATGCTATTATAAGCCGCCTGGTTAGTGAGAAAATTTCAACATTCTGTAATTGTTACTGTTATTTAGTCTTATTATTATTTTTTTAAGGTAAAGTTGATTATGGAGAGTACACATCTTTGTCTGATGTGATGATGAACAAAGACTTTGTTGTGTATCCTAAAAGTCGTCTTATGAAAGTGAGCTTGTTTATTCGTTTTATTCAACTTTTACAACTGTCGGTAATACGAACACAACCACTACAATATGGATATGGATAATTAATATATGTATATATTTTTTTTTAATTTCTTTTTTTATTTTAAGCTTACTTTCGACGTCGAAGCACATGGTCTTCGGAAATATATGGCTTTTGAAATGTTAGATCCACGAGAGAAAACTTTTTTTTTTCCTGCAATTGTGACGAAAATTTTGAATGAGTATTATTTTGAAGTTTATCTCGATCGTACTCCAAGCACAGAGAAGCCAATCAACATGGACAATGTTCTGCCAGAAGATTTGTACGTTCTTTCAAAAAATTCCCTGGGCATGGTTCATATCGGCTATTGCGATAAAAATGGCATTCCTTTTGCCGGATTGCGCACCTTCAACTGGAACAATTACAAGCGTGTAAATGGACTTATACGAATTCCATTTGCTTTTTTTTCCATGGTATGATATGAAACAATATTAAAATTTGAAACAGCACATTTAATATTTTCAGGGAGGTTTGAAAAATATGCTTGTACCCGGTCGGATGGTGGAAGTTGCCAATACTGCCAATAACATCAGCCTGGCCGCTATTACGGCATGCAAAGGCGACTTTGCATGGGTTTTGGATCTTTCTCAACCCTGTGGCAGACCTTGGATAGTGGATTGCAGAAATTTTGTCTGTTTATTTCCTTGTGGATGGAGCTACGTAGTGATGAATGTGCCTTTTCGAAATTTGCTTCATTTTTCAGAAGTACCCGGTAATGTGCAAAATTGGACGAGCTGATTGTTAGAACTTTGAATTGATTTGTTGTTTTCTAATAATTTTTTTTTTTCAAATTAGCATTCACGAATCAAAGTCTGTTCATTTATTTGAACGAACGATTTTGCACCAGTTCTTTGATAAGAAAAGATCGCTTTGCCAAGGTGCCTGGAGTGATGGGACCCGGTACTCCTGATCGTATCATGCAAACATTGTTGGAATTTGTAGCCAATTACTTACTCCGATGTCCAGATACGATGATAAAATTTCGAGAAAGTTTGTCTCCATTTGTAACAGAGGCCAAAATTGTTAAAGTAAATTGTTCTTTTGTGCACTGCTTATATTTAAATTAATTTTTTTCTGTTTTTTTATTGCTTAAATATTATAGGTGAAGGTGCGTACGAACCCGAAGAAGGGTTTTCTCGACATACCGGTATGTGTTGATCCTCATGCAGTTAAATATTATTTACGGCATCTTTGCGACATGCTCGGAACGTGTCGTTACACGTTCACAACTGAAAATTTATCATTCAACGAATGTCCAGAAAGATGCTCTTTTCATCCATTGCAAAAAACTAATGCTGGTAAATTATTCTTTAATTTTCCCACGTATATTTTTCATTTGATATAATGATGCATGGTTTGGATATTTTATTCAATTTATAGCTTCGAAACGCACGTTGCTTGCTGATGCAAGCGAAGATAGTTTGAAAAAACCGAAACTTTATCCGGATACTGGTGTCGGAACGTCGGGAAAAATAGATGGCAAAAATTCCGACTTCACTTCTGCTAATAACGATATTGCTCAACAGTGCACTGATGCAAATAAGTGAGTTTATTGATCTATTATTGTTTTTTGTATTTAATTCTTAAATCAATCAATTAAAATAACTTGTTGTTCTTACATTGCAGGGTTGTTAATAATAAGGATGATGATGATGATGATGATATGGATGATGATCATGAAGATGATGACGATGATCATGAAGATGATGATGGTGATGACGGTGATGATATTGATGTTGTTGATGATGATAAGAGCAGTGACAACGATAGAAGTGATCATGATAACAGTGGTAATGATGATGACGATGATAATGATGCAAATGAGCCGCCGAATGAGAATGCAGAATATGCTGCTGGACAGCAATGCTCGTCAAGTAGCGGCAGCAAACTAATCCCAATTTCAGCATTTTTTCCATTTAACGAAAAAATAGTTCAGCCACTTAGGTAACTTTGCTTAACATTATTTGCAACGATATTTCGTTGCAAAATTGATCACAGTGTTGAATAAAGTTAAAAAGAGATATTGTTTATGAAACTTCATTATTATTATTATTATTATTATTATCATTATTATGATTATCATTATTATTACTATTATTATGTTTTACATATTTGCTTGTAGAGAAAAAGCGAACTTCAACTATGTGTATACATTTACCGAAGTTCATTCTGATCCGCTAACATGGACTCCAGCTGAATTGTACCAGTTTTTGGAAAAGAACGGTTTTGCAAAGACTAATGTACCCGTAGCTCTTAATGGAATGGTATGAAGATTTTTGACGCTCTCTTCTCTTTTTTGATTGTTTTATGCATTAATAATGCATTTGCTTTAGGAATTTGATGCTGAATCTTTGATAGTGGCTTCTGGCAAAGATTTGAAAAAATATTTTCACTTAGGAGAAGTTTTGAAGCTCTTAAACGCTGGCGATTATCTGTTGTTGAAAGTTTGGGTAAGTAATAATCTTTCACTAATTTTATATTTTATAATCGGTTCATTTAGCAACACAACATTGGGTATTTTTATATTTTTTTTAATTGAAATTATTAGTTGTATTTTCTAATAGTAATAATAATTACAACTATCACATCACTTATAGTATTATAAGTATGTAGCATTTTACTTGTTTACTGTAAATATTTGTTTTTACAGTTTGATGGTTCATAACATAAATTTGGGTAACATTAAATATTTGCTTTTTTTAGGATTACAGAAAGTGAAAATTTTTTTCCTGAAAAACATGTAGTCATTAGAATTGATAAATTAATTAATTTGCGTATTAATTGATATCTCGTGAAAACAGAATTTTCAAACGAAATAGATCAATTATGTATTGTGTTCAGAATTGAATAAGGTTGCATCATTTAAAAAATGTTTTTTTCTTGAAGAAATATTTATCATTATGTTATATTGTTGGATGTTTTGTTCCATGAATGATGGCTGGTGTAATGTGCGTAATGTAAAATTGTAAATGAATCAACTGTCATTCATGTATGTAAAAGAGCAGTGCTGCTACTCATCTCATTTTACCAACTGTCATCGAAGTTGTAGTGTTTCTGTTCTCTTTCTTATTGCAGAAACGTTGTTGTCGTTTTCTCTGTTTTTATTCAAATTTATTGAAGTTGAATGTGGCAGAATTGTACACATTGCAGTGCAGTGAATTGTAACCACATTTAAATAAATCGTATCCATTTGCTCTTTTTGATTTTCTTTTTAATGCATTGTTTTATGAATTTATGAACATCCAATGAGACTGAGACACAGCACTTGCCAAGAAATGCCCATGTGAATAAATATGTATCAAAAGCATCGAACACATTTTCACCAGAACCATGATTCCGCGGTAGACGACATCAAGGCGAAGAGGAAGAAATTAATTCAACAACTCTTGGTCACTTTTATGCGGTGCACTTTTATTTTTGTGTAAATAAAAAGATGCTTTTCTGATCACTCGTATTTTGCTACGAATTGTAGTTGCAACAATAATGAACAACCGTAGGCACATTGAAAGATGAGCAAGAAAAAAAAGAAATTTTCAAAATTCAAGCGATGGATTGTTCAATCTTGATATTGTAAACATCTTCGCCAAAGCAGATTGTTCAGAAAATTTATTTTAAAATACGTGAAATACTTTCAGCATACTGTAATTTGACAATTAGGATTTATTAATTCAATCGGTTGTATTCAGTAGCAGAATGATTAAAATTATTTCAATAAACTTGTAAATTCTTATTTTTTCAATATAAAATAAAGTAATTCACTGAAAAATTTGTACTGAAAGTACACTGTGTAATTTTTCCATTTTTTCGAAAAATAAATTTGAAATGCCAAGAATTTGATATTTTAAGATTAAAATATGACTAATTTAACTAATGACTTTAAGTATAGTTATCCTCTTCTATACAGTTTTCTGCAATTTCAATTGCATTATTAAGTGAATGTTTTCTGTGTAGCTGGTTCATTTTGTCAACTGAAAGAAAATTTTGTCAAAGGAATAATGCATTTTTATATTTCATGAATATATTTTAAATATAATATTTTTACAGTTAATTGAAGCAAAAATTTAGCTCACTCAATCTAAGTACAAAATTTGAATATTTCAAATAAATGATTTAAACTTGAATTTTTAATTAAGTAATACTGTTTTTTTCATTTTGTATGTTTCAATTGCAAATGTAAAAAATGCAAACATTTTGAATTTCTAATACAAGTTTAATAATTAACTAGCTTTTTTTTTAATTTGGTTATTTTGTACGGTCACATTTGTATTCATCTACAGTTTTCATTTTTGAATAAAACATGAATAAATTAACGTAAAGCTGATTTACAGGTAGTTTATTTGTTGTTGTTGTTGTTGTGATTTGGTTATTATTTACTTACTGTTGGCATTTTATTGAGAAGGCAAAAACAGAAGGTCATGGCAGAATGAATGGCAAAAAGTGTTGCGCTGCGTGCCCACTGTTGATTTATTGCTTTCAAGCTCATTGTTTACGGGTTTCTTATTTTAAACTGCTTGCAATGGTTATAAATTGCATCGTTTGTCATTTTGTCAAACAGTTTCAAAAGCTCTTCTTCATTATGCTTCCGTACGTCCAAATTGTCCTTTTGATCTGCTTCAGCATTCGCTTCTCAAAAGTCGATTGCGGTAACACATTTATAGTGTAGAGTAGTTTATAAGTTAACTGCAAGGTTCTTTTATTAATTATTTTAGCCAATCTGAAACAAGTGCTGCGCAATTATGAATTCTTAGATCTCAGCTTAGCGGGAAAATCTGTTCATAAACGTTGGCTAGACGGCTCAAAAAATTTTAAAGAATCGAAAGAATTAATATTTCATGCCTTCAGAAGGTAAGTCGCTTACGTGGAAACAAGAATTTAACAATTTCGTTTGTAGGGATTTTCGAATTTTTCTTTCCGTAAAGGAAAGTTTACTTGCATCCAATTTCAAAGCGTACGTAATTGATTCAAATGGACATCCTATGCATTTTGGTATAGATCCAAATGAATTTTATGCTGGACGTGTTTTTGGTAAGTTGTTGTTTGAATTCAGGTTTAATTAACAAACTTTTGCTTATTAAATTTTATTGAATGCAATGAGATTTAAATTTTTTATCTTTGTTCAGTATAATACTAAATGAGATGAATAATAAATTCGTTTCATTTCAGATTCAAATAAACGTAATGCAATGGTATTTCGTTTTTCTTCTGTGTTAGCTTTTGAGTGTATTATGTGGGTACAGATAAAATTAAAGTGAAATTTAAATATACTTTTCAAATTAAGTTCTTTAATAAAAATTTTTATTTATACAAATTTCAAAGTAAGAAAAGAAGCAGTTGCAAAATAAAATTGGTAAACAGTAAAACTAACTTTATAGTGTAGATTACGGTCAAGTGAAAATGAGGTACAAATATTATACCAAGTCAAGTAAATTGCGAAGGATGAAGCTTAAATAAAGTTATAATTGAATTATAATTGTGCATTTGTTTTATTTTTATTGATTAATAGTTAAAAATAAATGAAAAGAAAACATACTGTTATATGAATGAATTTTACGAGAAAAATAAATCAAATAGCATAAATATACGCAACAGTCACATTTATTCCTTCCGTTGCATACATTTTTCTATAATGAATAAATTGTATATATGCATTATAATTTGAAATTTTTGATGTGACCCTAAAAATAATTAGGGGAGAAGTTTTCAATGGTAAACGCACACATTGATTCAAATGGTTCTGTGACAGCGTCTATTTGGACTCCTGCTGAAATATACATGATCGAGGTGAGTTTGGGTCCTATTTTATATTTACGGTGCATCAAATAATTTTTAAATTTATAGCCCGCGTGGAGGCATATCCCTAACAGCGACTATTCATTGAATATTGTATATCGTGCTTCAGACATAATTAACAATGATCATAATGGTCGTTCTTTTTGTGGAGTTGATTATTATTCAAGTGAGTATCTTTAGTAATAAAATGAGCTGATCATATTTATAGTATTTAGCATGAAATGATATTGTATTGATATAATATCAATATTTCTTATTTTGATTATTTAAATCATTTTAGATGTGGAAGAAGTGCAACCATATTTTGAAAATGATTCATTTCGAAACCGGCAGAAGAGACAAGCATTGGACAATTGGCAAAATGTTAAAAATCGATGTTCGTTGAAGCTTGTTGCAGACTATCACTTTTATCGAGAAGTAGGAGGATCCAGCACTGCTACAACTGTTCGTTATTTGGTAAGTTCTCTGTGCTATAATTATTGAAAAAATTTCCCTGTTTAATGAATATTGATTATCGAATATTTTAACCAGTTGCTGTGTGCTTTGTCAATTTCAACAACATTGAGATGATTAATTTTTTCCTCAGATTTGAGTGCAAATTTTGCTTTGCTTGAAAGTAACAAAAAATAATAAAATTTAAATTTGTGAATTTTTAAGATAATTTACAGCATGCAATGTGTTTGTGTGTGTGTGTGTGTGTGTGTGTGTGTGTGTGTGTGTGTGTGTGTGTGTGTGTGTGTGTGTGTGTGTGTGTGTGTGTGTGTGGCTTCTTTTCAACGTAGTCATAAAAAATGATATATTTATTAAAATAAGAAAATGCGTTTAAGATTTAGTTTTTAAATATTGTTTCTCGTTAATTTTTGTTAGACATCCTTTCTTGTTTTGACTTGATTTTGCACCTGTTAATTCTTTTTGTAACCTTGCATGCCTCTTTAATGTGTGCAAAGAAGGAAAATTTATTATTGAAGTTGCTTGAATATTGCATGCTATTTGCATTTTGTTTTAATTTGTTATCATTTTTTTATTTTTAAATGTAAATAAATAAATATATATATTTTGCATTTGAATTGTTTTGATTGAAATATTAATGCACTTAAATTTAATCATTGTTCTGGCTCTATTGATCATTATCTGTCGTTCCAAAGGTAGCGAAAAAGCTGGCCAATCGTACAAGCGCCAACAGTAGGAAGGAACAACAGCAAAAGGAAGCTCTAGGAGATGACGATGATGATGTGATGAAAAGTTGAAAAATGGGGTATATTATAAATTGTATTTTAAGTTCTTTTGACTTCATCTTTCAAGAAGGTTTCTTATTCAAATGGAGTCTTATATTTTTAATAAGTTTAATTTAATTGACTTGCACTTTCCCAAAATAATGGGCATTTTAATCATCTTCTACTATTTTTTCCTAATCTAAATGTACTACCTAAAAGGAAGCACATAAATTTTTTGTGTTTTTAGTTTACACGTTAAAGTTTATAATTTTTATGATTTTGTCTGCTTTATGGAAAATTTTCTGTTTATAATTTTGCAAGAAAAGCTTCTTATTGTGAAACGACATTCGGAATTTTTGATTTTTCTTATTCTGTTGCTTAGTGTTTCATCAGTGTAGAAAGGAAATCATATATAGAATAAAGGAAATATTTTGGATGATTTATTCCTAACAAAATATTACAGTAAGCACTGATATGAATAAAAATTTTCTTAATGGGATAATTTATAATTTCATGAAAGTGGAAAATGTGATTGGATAAAATTAGTTGCTCTTTTTTTTACTATTGTTATGAATAATTAATTGTAAGTTTTATAAAAAAAAATAATTTTTGACTTTTGAACATATATGAAAAATTAATGTGTTTAGATTAATTTGATTGATCGAGTAAACTCAATCTACACTCGAACAGTTTGGCGAGACAACGAAAGTGAAGATGGTTTCACTGACATTGGCTTTGTGATCAAGAATATCTTGGTGCACACATCTCCTACCAAAATTTCAGGCCATTACAATTCTAACATTACAAAATTTGATGTTGGCCGTCTTTTGCAGGTATTGTTTTGGTTACTATTATTTAAATTGAATAGATTTTATTATTTCTGATTTGAATGAATTTAGGCATTTTCATACGCAGAGGGTAGCCCTGACTATTGTTTAGTGCATTTGTTTACTGCTCAGCCATTTAGCAATGGAGTTCTTGGACTTGGATATATAGCTTCTCCTAAACTTGGTACTTCTGGTGGTATATGTAGCGAAGGTAAAATAGTTTTTTGTATTATTATTATTATTATTATTATTATTATTATTATTATTATTGAGGGCTGAGTATTCAATATATATATATATATATTTATGTATGTATTTGCTTTCTTTTATTCATCATCTTTGAATATTAAATTCTTTTATGAATTTGAAGGAGAAAAATAATTTATTGTTAAGCCAATTTTTACCCAGTGCAATAGTGATAAGAATTTTCTTTTTCAAAAGTTTTTGTTCCCATTTCAGGAACTTATATTCAAAACAAGCTCGTGTATTTTAATACAGCGTTGAGTAGTGCCAGAAGCAGTTATGGTGGTCCAGTAATAACTAGAGAAGCAGATATTGTCACTGCACACGGTAAGATTCATATCATGTCTATGTAGTATGCATATAGTATAAAGGTAAATTTTGATGTGAAATTTAGAATTTGGTCACAACTGGGGTAGTCCCCACGATCCTGCATCACTAGAATGTTCGCCAGTAAGCAGTGCTGGCGGACCTTACATCATGTTCACATATTCTGTCAGTGGCTATGATCAGAACAACAAAGTAGGATACATTTTATAAAAGGCTAAGTGAAACAGTTCTTTTGTAGATCTTTTCTCCATGTAGCAAGCGCAGTATTAAAAGAGTGCTGCAAGCGAAAAGCAGCATTTGCTTTACTGGTGAGCTAACTGCGTGATTTTTTCAATTTTACTTTCTGTATGTATTTCATTTAATTTTCAGAAATTGAGCACACATTTTGCGGCAATCAAAGAGTTGAACCTGGCGAAGATTGTGATGTTGGTTTACCAAAAGATGGTGCTGGCAACGATCGTTGCTGTTCATCAGATTGCAAATTCAAGCCGAATGCTGTATGCAGGTATATTTAGAAATAGTTTATTTATTATTACTTTTTCAATATTCAAAAGAGAAAGAATATTTAATTTAGCCCGTTGAATTCACTCTGCTGTTCGTCTTCTTGTCAGTATTTGCCAGCTGGAGAAATTTGTCGTAGGTCTGATCTGAACAGTTGCAAGGAAAATTCTGTTTGCAAGTACGTACATTGTTTTGCTATGAAATGATTTATATTTCATGTATATATGAAGAAAAAATATATATGTGAATACTGCTTGATGAGTGAAATTACTTTAGCATTTTTTATTTTAGTGGAAAAAGTGCCGAATGTCCAATCGCAAATGCTACTGCAGACGGGACGCCATGCTTAGACGAGTACATGGACTGTCAACTTGTTAAAATAATGAAGTTTAAAAAAAATTTTTATTTAATTTTGCTTTTCTAGAGGTGAATGTCAGAATGGAGAATGCGTGTCATTTTGTGAAAAGAAGAATATCAACATGAAGCCTTGTATATGTGAAAATCGTAAGTTTGTGAAAATTTTCTTCTGTATATACTTAATTTTTTGTGTTGTTGTTTTAATTTTAGAGACTGAATCTTGTTTTCGTTGCTGTCGATCGAAAATTAGCAATGAATGTCGACCATTTATTCAAAAAATTTTTGATAAACCGAAACTTTTGAAAGATGGCACGCGTTGTATACATGGTTACTGTTCCAATGGCACGTGCATACGTGAAGTGCAGGATCTTATTGAGCACATCTGGAACATAATCGACAAATGGGATATTAATTCATTCTGTAATTAATTTATGTTTTTTCTTTTTTGATGTTATTTATATTTTTATTGCTTATTTAAGTAAAATTCATCAAAAACAACATGGTGGGAACTGTGGCAATCTTAACTCTTTGCATCTGGATTCCAGTGAGCATATTTGTCAACTCTGTTGTAAGTACAGTGCTTATTCAAACTTTTATTGTTTGTCCATATTTATATTATTTATTGTGTTACAGGATCGTGAAGCAAGTTTAGATTATGAACGTGAAATTAGCTGGATTTTCAGTAACAATTTAGTTGATTCTAAGAAAAGAGTGCGCATAGTTGAAGGTCTGCAACATGTGGATCAGAAATTTTAGAACTGATTCAAATCAATGAAGACAAATTTATATTATGTAATAATTTATTGGAATTTGAATTTTTTTGCTAATTTGTTTTCTATTTTAAAAATAATTATGCTAAATTTATGTTGCATGAAATTGTTTCTTGTTGTCATGTTAAGTGATGCATGTGTAGCACGGGTTAATATATTTTAAAATTTGTATTTAATTTAAAAAAAATAGAAAAGTGATCTCTCTCCTGATTTCTTCACTTGTCTACTTGAAGCAAAAAAAAATAATGAAGCATGAAAATTTTGTAATAAAATTTTTTTTAAATCAGTAATCGATTTATTTTTTTTCAGCTATACCTTGCTTTCAATAGATTGACTGATTATTCAATTAAAAAGTAAACCTAAGTTCAATGTAAAGGCATCCGTGGGCGGAAAGTATAGAAGGTAAATTAGAAGCAAAAGACAGACAGCATTAAGTCAAACTTCAGTTAAAGTAAGCTTGTTTTTACGATTATCTTATTGTTTTTCAAATGCTAAGCAAGATTTAAATTTTATTCCGCTAAAATCGCACAACATAAAGCATAAAACAAAAACAGTATCAGGAAGTCAGTTTTCATCTTTGATATAAGGATCTTGAATTCTTTCAAAAGCAGCAAAAAATTTTTCACCACCACTTCGGTCAACTTTGCGTGCTTCTTCCGTGCTGTTCAACAATAACGGATATATTGGATCGTTCAACTGAAAAGTGAAATCTACAAAAGAAAATGGCTACTAATGACTGAAAGATATATTACCAATCTTTCTGCTGGTATTTCTTCAAACAAAGGAAAAGATTGAAAATGTGAACGTGCCCAATCCATGTATTCTTTGACATCCGTGGCTAGATAAATTATACCCTTGAATGAAGAAGAAGAAGAAGAAGTGAGTTTGAAAATCAAAAGAAATTCAACAACAGAAACGCGCACTCACTTTTATGCTTAAAAAGTAAGCATATTCAGCAAGCAGAGTGTTGCTTATTATGCGCCATTTTTGTTTGGATCTTTTAAAATGCGGATCTGGAAACAAGAAGAACATCTTTTGTAACTGAAAAATATCTTAATTGACCACAGAAATGAACAGGAATCAAAAGTGACAGAAATATTACTTGGCCTTTTTTGAAATACAATGGAAGTGACTTCATTGCGTTGGTACGCACGCAAGCGATGTTCGTATATTTGTCTAGATTAAGACTTCGTAGTGCTTTGATTCGTTGGATAACATAGTTCGACACTTTCACACGAATTTCCATTCCAAGTATGAAAGAATTTGGAAACAGAGGAGACAGTGCAACTGAAATTCACACTGTATGTCATATTAAAACTGATCAGAGAGAAACTGATCTGTCTACAAAAGACAAATAATAACAAATATTACCTAGCAGACCGCCGTACCCACAGCCAATATCCACCATTTCTACTTTTGGATAATTTTCATCACTTGAAGAACTGACAATAGATTTTTCAGTAGAACTCAAATCAAACAGATCAGACCAACGGACATCTTCTGGTTTAGTTGGGCTGTGTTGTAAATTGTGAATGAAATAGATGATTTTTAGAAGTTTGATTTACATTTAAATTAACTTTAAAGCGAAATTTATTTTTCGAACATTACATGCGAACACAAATGTTCAATTACCTGTCGAACAAGTGGTCTGCCATGGGATTAGAGTGTGCCCTTTGTCGAAAATGTTTTTTTCGTGGCAACATACTTGTTACTTCACCTGTTGATGGTAAATCAGTGCTCATGGTTGCTGGTCAGTGTGGATAAGTCTGAGCTTCTTTAGCATGTGCTGAAAACCATGTTAAGAAAGATAGTGCAACATTAATTTAATTTCTACTTTTCGATTTAACATAAGTTTCAGCTGAATATGAAACAAAAATCTATTATTCATCTACGACAAGCAAATCAAGCTATTATGCCTTTAGCATCTTATATAGAAATTCTTCCTCTGCTCAAAGTTTTGCAAACAATCACATTCTTACAGTAATATCTATACAATTAATTATAATATTTCCTGATTCGAAAATGTTAAATAATAATAAATATTTGATTAATTTGAACCATTTTCAAAAATCAAAATAATATTATACTATGATAGTAATATTTGATAATTAAGTACAATATTCAACTTTAAGCACAGTAACCATCAGTGTTGATTTCAATATGAAAGTAAGCTTTGAAAATATGCTTTAAGGTAATTTCATTTAATAATTATTGATTAATTTTTAAATTATTGTAATTTTTGGGACTCAATGTTTATTTTTAGTGTAAAACCGTTCGAACTCTTATTTGTTGAAAAGGAAGCTTTATTCAGCAGACTGTTTTCAAATGAACAATGGATTCGTGTACAGTTGTTGAAGTGATATTACGTTTTCTTTGCTTAGCTTATTATCATTGATGGAATGCGGTAAAGGTAATTATTAGCCTTGCAGCGGATTAGTTTATCAATGTTATTATAATTTGCATAATATAAACAGAGTCAATTTTCTAGGAAGCTTTTGGTCGTTGTTGGTTGCTATCGATTGAACAGTTGTGCTGATTATGATTGAAAAATAGTAATTTTCTTAACGATGTCACCGCATATTACAATGCAGCGTTGCTTAACGAAGAGATTTAATCAGGTAAGCAATAGATTATATTTTTACATTTTTATATGATTACTAAAAATGCAATTTATAAATCATGAATCATTTTATGATTTATCAAAATATTTTCGTCAGTAATGTTAACGAAATTTATTTCCACTTCTGTTTAATCACTCGTCATTTTTTTGTTGATTTGCGTTAAACAGCGGTTAAGTTTTGCAAGCGCGGTGTTAGATGAAATATAAATTTTTATCTGAAATATTTTCAATGCTGAGGAGTGGTTTCGACTTTATTTTGGATTCGGATTATTTATTGAATGTGCTTGATTATTTGTTAATTGAGTATTTTACTGGGTTTGTCTTTCTTAGATGACAGAAGTGTAGTAATCGTAAATTGTGTAATAAAGTAATAGCAAACTACGTTTGCTCTTAAATGCTTTTGTAATTCCCTTATTTAATTACTATATAATTTTGAGATTACACAAATGTCAATGAGAGTCAGAACAGCTAAATAAGTTACAGAGCTTTTGTGTATTGGAGAATTTTTGTAATATATTTATAAGTTCTATTTTATTTGAAGCAAATTGTGGTAATGTTAAGCAATAACCAGCAAATGCATCAGTTATAGAATTGAACACTGAGATATTACCATTTGTTGAGCAGTTTAGATTTTGCAATTTTATAACGAAAACTGTTGCAGCTGGCAAATTAGTAGTAACACAGCCTTATTTTACCATCCAAGTTTTTTCAGTATAATGTTGAAAACATTTTGTTCTGCTTTGTCTGGTCTGTTGATTTCGTTGAAGCTTACAGTGAGCTGGACAGTATATTTTCTTTCATTAAGTAAAGAACCGTGTATGGGACTTTGTACCTATTTAATACATAATCAATTTGTGAGTAATAATTTTTTAATGTTTTGCCATTTACCTTTGGAGGGAGATTGTAATATGCATCTGGTTTTACAGATGCTCCTATAATTGTAACTTTTGGATTGACAGAAGAGCCTGCTTTGATGACCAGTATTTCAAAAGTAGCTTTAAGTACAATATTTTGGCACTGACCATTTTCAAACTTTACCTGCTATAAAGTTCAAGCAGAGTTGAGATTATTTAAAAATTGTTTTTCTTGGGAATTGAGAGGTTAAAATGTACTTTAAAAATTTTTAATGTTTTCATATATTTTTAAACAAATTATTCATTACCTGACTTGGTATTTTACTGCCATATAATATTGGAATCCAATTTTCATTGTTATTCTCTGAAACGGTATTAGTGCTTGAAAGTTTCCAAAAAGGTGCATTGAAATATATGAAATTGTCAATTGACTCTTGAAAAGCTTTACAGCTGGTTGAATTCAGATGTTTTGGAAATCTAAAGCAAGTAAATAGCAGTAAAACAAATAACTCGTGTCAGTATTATCATCATTACTCCAAAAAACATGCTGCTATGGTAGTATAACCAAATCGGATGTTAATACGATCTGCATTTTTGCAAAGGCCATCTGGTTTTGGTAAAAAGGTATCCAAAATTTTCAAATTGAGAGTTGTATTTTCTTTAATTTCTTCCGTCAGAAGAGCAATCTCTGATCCTATACTGTATCCTTCATTTGTGTTTTCGGCGTTTTCATTCATCTGTACATGTATGATGAATTTAATATTAATATTAAACAAATGAAATTATATTTGCATACATAATTAGACGTTTTATATTCTATGGAAAATTGCCGGGAAAAGGTAATGCTGCTGTTTGCCTCCACATCACCAGTTCTCACAACAACATAGGCTTCATCGATCAAATTGTCCATGCTGACTTTGATTGTAAAATCAACCTTTAAATTATTTTTATTATTCAATAATTAAAAAAAGGTGACTTACTTTTAGGGCCACATTGTGGCAAATGTTTTTCGATGAATCAAAATATGAATCCTCATTAGAATCATAATTATGAAATCGGATATTTCTTGTTTTACTTCTGTTTGTCAGACCATTCCATAGTGTTATTGGTACAGTGATAGAATTGTTGTATAAAGATTTAAGATTACCTGAAATAGCATAATAAGAACGGAACAACTTTACTTAACTTCACAATTATTTCTTACTTTTGTCTGCAAAAGTATTTCTTGCTACGACACTTTCTTTCAGAAATTTTGGTGACTGAAAAATACCAAGATTTTAACTGTAATATCATATTTCTTTTGATAAAATTTGACATTGTAAATTTTTATTATGCCCAAGTTTGCAGTTTATGTGGTTGGAAATTTTGTTTTTATGATTTTACAGTTGCTTTGAGGTGGAGTTGAATTTGTTATTTAGTAATGTAAATATGTTTCATGTTATTTACTTTAAATCAGTTTGTCTTGATGAGAACGTAGAGAAAGAGCAAATACCTTCAAAAGTCGATAGCCTTTGTAAAAGAAACTTGCAGATAAAGTCCTTTCGGTTTCGCAGCGTTTCTGAAGATTATTGGTATTTTCTGTGCAGAGATGCTTTTCATTGTGCAAAAATTCTGAAAAATTGAAATTCTGATACATGCATGTGAAAGATTTCAGAAAAAATTTACCAGATGTAGAATCATAGTTGCAATTGTTTGACAAAAAGGGTCGTGGTAAAACAAAGTAGAATAATTCATCTTGTTCTGAAACCGCTAATAGTGGTGTTCCTTTCTAAAATCAGAAAATTAAATTATTGTCGTGATTGAATCGAATCACTGTTATATACTACGAATATAACATATCCATAACTTACAGTATATTTGTCTGGAATTTTTTGATCAATTGGTTGTTCATCAAAATATTGTTGACTTTGTTTGTTTACTTTTTTGAAATTTGAATAATGTTCATATTGTTCAATGTTCATTATACGTTCTATGTTTGCATCATCTTTATTTGCATTTTGATTTGAATTGTCATAAACTGTGCACAGTGGATTTGCAGAGGGGCAGTTTGTATTTCTGAAATAGTTATTTCGCTTAAGGTTGGTGCAAAATATTTGAGAAAAATACATATAATTTACCTGCGATCACATTGCTTGCTTAATTTTGCATTTAAATAACTATTGCATAATACGTCGTCGTTTACAGGCAGGCAGTCTGAAGCACATAAACACAGTTTGAATCACAACAATTCAATTAAGATCATTGACAGTTTGTCAGCTAGAAATTTTTTATGAACTTTTTAACAATAAAAAAAAACTATCACAAAGTCTTACCTGTGACAAAAGCAACACATGTCACGGCTATGATAAGTTCAATGAAGTTAATTAATTGTAGCATGAGTGGCGAAACGTGTACTTGCAGGGCAGTAACTTTTGCTAAGCATATTTTGTGTGTATTTTGTGTCGCCTAGTTACGGAAGCTGTTTATTGATTAGCACTTGCAAAATGATCATTTTGTAGCCTCAGCTTTGCCATCTGCGGAACGAAACTAAATTTAAAATCTACTTCAATAAACAGCGCTTAATTATTGTCATTGTTTGGATAGTGATGATCTTTCAAGCTCTCAGTGCATTTATATCTTGATAAAATATTAATGTTTAAATAAAAAGCTTCTTTTCAAAACGTCAAAATGCAACAGTTAACTGTTTCATTTGAGAGTGATTTTGTTTCTTAATGTGCAACAATAATGAATGTTTCACCTTGGTTTGTAAAATTACATTTTCGACCGCTTCAGGCCATAAAACATATGTCTGCGTTCACAACGTCAATTATAAGCGTTTAATATTTGACAACGGAAGTTTCAATATTCAACATTTTTTATTTATTCAATTGCAAATTATCATTATTTTTAATGTAATTTTTAAGCCAGCCAATGCATTCTGTTGAATCCTTTTGAAAATTCTGCCATCATGGCGCACACTTCCTCGTCACTTGCAAATTTGAAAACATAGCACACGTAATGTTGCTTTAAAGCATAAGACGCATCTCTGTAATGAATTTTCTGATTCAGTAAAAAAATTTTGCATGCCATTTAAAAAAATTAAGAAAATTTATACTGAATGAAATTATTGATGAATCACTCACCCTACGACGTATGCGAAAAGCTTTGGATGGTCTACGCGCTGTCCGCAGGAAACAATCTCCGTAAATGTGTGTTCAAACAGAATCTTCATGAATTGTTAAATTGGATAAATAAAGATAGCTATTGAAAATGTTGTTTCATACCTCTCCGGTATCGCATAATGACGAAACAGCTTTTGTAACATTTATTTCTAAAATGATGCTTTTCACCTGTTGACATTTAGCTGAAACGTCATGTATGCCATTTCCTATCTGCTCAGAGACTGTTCCGTCGGCTACTTTGCAGCAGCCGCAGTAGGATGCAATAAAGCGGTGAACTGTTTGGTCATTTTCTTGTTCTTGTGATAAATTGTTTTTGGTATTATTTTCCATTGTCGCCTCTTCTAAACGTTCTAAGCGTCTAGAAAGCAACACGTTAGGATTCAGGTTTGCATTTTCTAGAATAAATTGTAGGGGTTCAAAAATTTCATCATTCGAGTCCAAACACTGAAATTTGATAAATTGAAATGAATATTACAATTATTTGCCTTTCAGTGACGTGCTAACCTTTACTACGTTCATGTATACAGGCGTGCGTTTGTATTCATCTAAAATTTGAATAATTTTTCCCTTGGAAAGATTAAACGTGCATTGGCCGTAGATTTCATCTATAATATCTCCAGGTTCTATCTGAAACTTAAAAATAGAGTTCGGAATTAAAATTTGTGAATTTGAACGAAACTGACGTTTTTACCAAGATGAGATTTTTAAATGTAAATCATAACATGTTACCATTATAATGTGCCATTATAATTTCAATTAAATAAATGATAATTTAATATCCACGTGAAAGATGTTTTGCATAAATTTAATTTTAATCTAAAATTTAACTAAGAAAATTTGATAATCAGTTTACTAAAAATGGCATACATCTTCATCAGCAACTGAACCCGCTTCAACGTCCAGAACTAATGCGTAACCTTTGATGAGCCTAAATGAAATAAATTTTGTCATTTCAAAAATGAATTGAAAATTCAACAGATTTTATCAGTTTAGTTTTGTTTCAAATTTTCTCAACTATGTTTCACAGTGTTATATCAGCAGATATCTAAATTTATGTTGCTGTTCCAACAATAAGCAGTACTGCTACTGCTTATTGTTACTAATTAGTAAAGTAATGATGGAAAGTTTTTTTGGTTTATATCTTAAAAAATCAAAACAAAAAAAACTGTCTACTACTATACAGACAGGGTTTTCTCATTCTCAACATACTTTATGTCTAAGCCAACTTTATCGCACGGGACAAATTCATAAATTCTGTACTCTGGAAGCACCCAGTCTTTGTCGAGAAATGCTGAATTCTGAAATTGAACAGTTCGCAAGAAAACAGTGAGAATATTATATACTTTTTTTTTTAAAAATATGTTTGAGCAAAAAATTACCCTCAGTAAGAGTTCGAAACGACAATTTTTTAAAACTTCTAGTGTTGAGACCAAAATTTCCGCTAAGATATCGTCTCCCATTACAGAGCAGTTGTCATAAATTGTCTGCAATATTTCAATAGCAACAGTTAAAAGTAAGCATATTTTTAAATGAAATAGGTTTTTTCCATTACATTCATCAGCAGTGGTTTGCGTAAGAGTATGGAAAATATTGAATGTAAAATTTTGTATTGAAGACCGTAACGTATGACAAGTCTTAGTCGACCAATTCCACTCACTACGTTGGTTCGTCGAAGAACATATTTTACACAGTTTTCTACTGCTGCGGGAATTCTTAATAAATGGCATTTGTGAAATTATAATGCAAATTTAAATTCTAAAATTTACTCATGTCTTTTGTAGTAAATATCCAACGTTGACAGGCAATTCCAAAGGATGTCTGATGTTTTTTCACGCTTGTCTAAACATTTTAAATGCATTATGCAAGAACGATAGTTGTTTTTTTTTTATATTGCAATAAGATTGCTCGTTTGTACAGCAAGTTCCAAAATATAAGATATTTTCAACGGCTATGCAGAATGGTTTCAGTTCTGCATGTTTGTCGGTAATTGCATCAGGAAATTCGTAAAATGAACGAATGAAATCTAGTAAACAATTGCAGATTCTAACGATTGTGTATGCAAAGCAAAAGCGACAGATTTTTTTTTACCTTTTAGTTTTTTCAAAGCTGGATGAGTAACAGACATTTTTGAAAGTTATAATTGCAAAATATTACTACAATAATATTGAACTGATTATTGGAAATTAAATGTGAATAAGCGAGTGACATGCATTGACTGCATTGAACAATTCAGCGTTAACTAAATGAACAGCACAGTTCAACGTTGCACAAAGCTGCAAAGATGCGAGATGTTTGTGTGTAAACAAAATAGAATAAACAAAGCCTTCATTGCTCGCCCACAGTTGATTCATTGTCACATGGTACGACGCTTTTGTTAGCTTGAATTTATTTTGTCCGTATTGTTCATTCTTCTTACTGATGTTAATAAACGATTATTTCCAATGGTCTCCTATCATGCAGAGCATTTAGAATGTTGAAATATTTAATTTTTTTGAAAACTTTTTTGATTATGTTGAAAAAAAAGGAAAATTACTTCTTTCCACACAATACATTTGTTCTTTTGTCAGTGATAAATTAATAATTGAATCCTTTTAAATTAATAGTCTTTAGTAAGCCAACAATTTTGTAAAGATATTAATAAAGGTTAGTTAACTTGCGGGTGATTGATTTATATTTGTGAGCACCTGATATGCAATAGGTAAATGTAAATGTACAGTAGTATATCTGTTATAAATGCGTGAAGACATTTTATTTTTATAGAAAAGCTTAAAGTTTATTATGATAAATGAATAAATTTGCATTTTGAATAATGCAATAAATTCATTATGAAGGAAGTGATTTTTTTGCATTAAAGTGATTTTTGCTCATATCATGACTGTTGTTGTTTTTGTTGTTATTTACGTTAGTCAGCTAGGTGCAACTTTTTTACGCTGTTCAATTTATGCAGTTATTGCCTTACTTGACATTTTGAAAGGTTGTCTTTTGTCATTTTATATGCCTTTCACGAAGCAAGGAAGCTTATTATTACAAGCTTAATAGAGCAAAAGTGCATTTTTTTTTGTTGATCCCATCATTTGATTTTGTTAGGTTGATTGATGACTAGCCTGTTGTTACTACTTATTTGCTGGACGGCGCCCTTGGCCTGTTCATTGTTCCCTGTTGATGAACAGGTCATTTAGGGTCGCTTGTTTTCATTCTGAAGGTTTAATTGGTTGCTGGCACTCTCATGAAGGGATTCCATTCAAGGCTGTGACCACCCTCAGTCATCTATGCTAGTTCAACTTTTCTGAAATCAAGGAAATTATTAAAATTCAAACAGCTTTTTCAACTGAAAAATTCTATTTAGAGAAGTTGTGAACAGTATTATCATTATCGGTGAGAGTCATTGAAATATGAGCTGCTTTGAAAAGCACATTGCCTTTGCTTCACCTGCTGAAAGAGTGATTTGTGAAATCCAACCACCTGCTTTATCGAAGCTGTATTTTTGTACTACGAACAACAATTCTTTTACAACAGATGCGGTTCACATTGGGGATGATAAGCCACGGTGATTTATGGCCTCCGGATGGGAGTAAATTGTTCTAATTTTACATTGGTCTGCGGGGAAGGCCCATAAATAAATGGATAATCTCTTCGGCGATTGTGTTAGCTGAGCACTGATGAAAAATAATAAAAAGATAAACGTATCCACATGCGGTCATAATTTCTACTTCTTCAGTTTACATCATGTGCTTTTCTCTGCTTGCAATATTGTTGCAAGCAACAATTTTCATATGCAATTGAAATTCGAAACTTGCAACCTTTGTGGCATCTTCTTTCGAAACTGATTGTATTGTTGTTAATTTGATATAAAATGTTTCAACTTGGTTTGCAATTTTTTATAATAAACATGCTCAATGTTATTGATTGTGATAAATTTGTACAAAATGGAAATTTATTGCACCTCAAAATATCCAGCTGTGATCACTTAAAAATATTTTAGGCTAGATTTAAAGAAATTTTAAAATTGATTATTACATATTGATCTAGAATTTCTTATAAAAAATAAATATGTAATTTTTATTGGTGAAAATTATGTCATTATGATATATATGTATATATTGAAAAAGATTTTAGCTTCAGTCGGTGTGGTCGCTGTTGATTGGTCAATTGAAATTTTCATTTCTATTCTCAGTGCAATACTTGAGTGAGGGGCTTATTTGTCACCAGCTGCTAAATGCCACTTTCTTTCACGGTTGCTTTTCTCATTGTTAGAACCAAGTGAAGAAAACTGTCATCTTTATGAAATACATGATGACAGATACGTCGTTTAATTAACGCTGTTTTCAATAAATGTCCATTGACAAATGTAATTTTACTTATTTCATGTTTTATTTTAGAATATTAGCCTGAATAGGCTAGATGCCAACTTTGTCATCCCTGTCAACAAGCAGATGCTGCTCTTCTCAGTGGATACTGTTGCTGTGCAGATTTTTTTTGCCGAACAATAAATTCTACAGGCGTCGAACAAATTTATTTTTTCTGGCTGTAATATGCTTTGCTGCCAGTATACCGGCAGGATTTGTTTTCGACGACTTTGAAGCAATTGTTCATAATTCGGATGTTCGTTGGACTTTGGCCAGTGGCCAAAGTTGGTGGCGGTTTCTGCAAAACGATTTTTGGGGTCGTCCAATAATTTCAAATCAAAGTCACAAATCCTGGCGCCCACTAACTACCCTATCATTCAGGTAATTTTGAAAAAAAATTGCATACATACATACATAGATTTATTTGGAAAATTTTCTTCCACTACTATTCCCGTTTTCTTTAATGCACAATTAGGAGAAAATAGAGAAGCAAAAACATTTCCGCAGCTTTAGCGGTGATTATCGATTAATATTCAAATTTTACAATTGAAATGGAAATTGCTTCTTTCTGGGTCGGTAATTTCTCACACCGAGATTGGCTTTTGTGTTCAGAAGTTCAGATAAAAATTAATAGCTTTCATCAAATGATAACGTATACAATTTTTTCATCAAATTGTGATTTTGACTGCATGTTGTTATTTTAAGTGGTTGTTTTTTTTTATTTCTAAGCAAGAATCCCAAGGGGAACTTTCGAAAGGGCAAACAGATTGAATTAATTAATGTTCATTAAGTAAGCATATTTTAAACAACATTATTTAGTTTTCTTTCATCTTATTTAGCATTTCAGAATGAATAACTGGATTTAGCAAATTTTATTTTCTTTTATTCTTCTTGAATGATTTTAAAATCACATTACAAACATTTTTTCAATCATTCTTCAAAAGAATGGAAGCATGCGAAGCATAATTAGGCGTATGTTTTTATGTTTAGCGCGATTGCATTGTTGTATTATGCCAACATTGCATGTTTCTAGTTAATTTTACAAGCATTATTGGAAGTTGTATAATAATAATAATAATAATAATAATGAATGTTGAAGTTGAATTTAAAAAAAAGCAGTTGTATTTGTACAGATAAAATTTGCACAGAAATATTTAAATTTTTTTGCATTACAGTTATTGGAATTATGATTGAAGAGGGTAGGAAAGGGAAAATTGTATAATCAAATAAGAATTCGAGTTGCGTAATTGAAATTAAACAATCAGCTATAGCATAACGTGTAAAAGTGACAATTGTGTAATTGCTTTGGTCGAAAATGGAATTTATGAATAGTGACATAATGCGAAGGTTTTGTTAATTGAAGTTTTCTGCTTTCCTTTGGTGCAGCAGTGTTCGATTTGTCAAGTGAACATCAGAAATAAGTAAGGCGTGTGTGTTTGTGCTGTTGAACGCCAAACTAGCATTGCTATTGAAGCATTTTGAAGACGTCAGTGTGTGATTTCGGTTAGAAAATGGCAGGGTCAATTGTCCTCTGCTTTTTCTTAGTTTTTAATGATTGATCCATTTTTGACGTTCACTTTCTCGCTTCTATCCATCCATCTTGTCTGCTTGTCCATTGGACGCTTGTTTTCTTTGCTTTGCTGATGTTGAAGACGTTCTGGATCGCATAATTGCGCAACGAGTCGGTCGAAAATTACTGCGTTAATGAATTTCGACCATGATTTACGCTTTAGACGCTAATCGGATATTGTTGCCGCAGGCATGTTGTTGCTTCGTTTTCGCTTTGATAAATGATGCTTAACGTGATTAGACTGTTTCAAGCGGCCGGAAGTAGCCGGAAAAAGCTTATTGACGACCACCGGCTGAGTCTGCTATGTATTATTAAAAATCTGAATCAATCTTCAACCCTTTCATTGAATGCAAGCATGTAAATTGTTCTTCTTCTTCTTCTTCTTCTTTATCTTTTTTCATCATTATTGATGATAGCCGATTGGTCAGTGTCTTTGTTTAAGCTAAATGTGAAGGTCAGAGAGAATGTATTATGAAATACCATACTGGACGGCGGCATGATGGTCAAGCACCTTTTTACAACTGGTGAAAGAGCTTCGACTGTTTGCTTGTATTGGTCAGCTTAATTGTCCGAGAAGAGAAAATTGACCGTCATCTGTGCTCTCAGACTGAGCAGATCCATTATTGCAATAGGGGATAATTTTTATACCGCTAACAGCACGCTGATGGGTTAATGAATGTCAGTTGACAATATTCACATTCAAAGATGGCAATATGTTTTGGCGTGTGTTTGAATTTTTAATATAGCAAATTTTCCAGAAGCATCAATTCCCAAATCGTTTGAAATATAATCTGAAGCTGATAAGCAAGCAGATGCTGTACTGCTATTGGAAACATTTTATCATTTAATTTTATTATTACTTTTGTACTTGGTAGAATTTAATTTGAAATTTATCAATATTGATTGACTATGCGCTTCAATCATTAAGTTGCATTCAGTTTCACTTATCTTTCAGTTACTTTTAACAGTAAGGGGTGATTAATGCTTTTTCTTATTGTAAAATTTCCTCTGAATTACCACGTAATGACATCAGTTAAAATTTTTATTTATTTATTTATTTATTTTTTTTTTGTATTTCAAGCGACTAATTTCAATTTTCTGTTTATAAATTGATTTATTTGAATAATGCAAAATAGTAATGAAATCAAAGAATTTTTGTTAATTTATGAAATTCATCAATTTTATTTTAACGTATGTTGAAATGTAAAATTAGAAAAACTATCTTTACTAGAGAGAGTTGAATGCATTTTTCGTGCATTTTATTTATATTTTTATAATAAGTAAGGCAGAGAAAAGAAGCAAAATTTTGCAACAGCAGACATACTTGCATTATTAATTTATTACAGATCTTTAAATGAAGAAGAAGATATGCAAGAATTGAATGAATAACTCTTTTAATAAGAATAATTGTTGCTTCAGATTGAACTATTTATGGAGACAAGATGAACCTCAGGGCTACCATTTGATCAATGTTTTCTTACATGGTGTGGTCACTGTACTCAGTTATGATTTCTACGTTGAAATGTTATCTGCCTGTGGTGCTAGAGATTGTCGATATGAGCAACTTTCATTTCTGAGCAGTGTCATATTTGCATGCCATCCAGTGCATGCAGAAGCGGTGAGTAATGATTTTCGGTTTTCAGCACCAGTAGCAAACAGTATGAATAGTAGCAAAACATTAAACCAATCTGATTTAATCAGTTCTGTGCAAGGGTAACAAACTTTGCAAACATATACAATTTTTTTGTTTTTGTTCAACTGTTGGAAATTAAAAATAAGGAAGATATTCTTTGATATTTGTTTTAAAAATCTTATTCATCACATTTAAAGCTTATTGTTAAGAGTCACTTGCTAATTTAGTAAGCATCATACATGCAGTATGTGTATCTTCAACTATGAAATGATGGATTTTTAAGGCTGCAAATTTAATTTTCCTTTAAAATGAGAAAATGAATGCTTTTAATAAAATAAAAGGATTTACTTTTAAGCCGTTTTCAATCAACATATGCAAAAGCATCTTTAATTTAATAAATGTTACATTTATTTATAGTCACGAATGACTGAATTAATAATTTCTACTTTGGTTTCAGGTTTCAAGCATTGTCGGGCGTGCTGAACTGTTGTCTGCTTTTTGCTTTTTATTAGCATTTCTTGCTTATGCAAAATCATTAAAATATGTTCATCTTTGGCATTCGATTAAAAGCATTTTACTTTGCTTCATTCTCAGCACGTTTGCTCTGACTGCCAAAGAGCAAGGAATTACTATACTTGTAAATTCTTTTTATTTGTACTCTTTTAAAGTGTAGCTAATTTGTTTTTGTTGGTTTTTTGTGCAGATATTATGTATGGTTTATGATTTATTCATTTGTTCTGGTCCAAAAGTTGTAGCCTGCTACGATTATATGCGCTGCAGTAACGAAGCTCAATCAAATAATAATAATAATAATAAAAATAATAATGTGAGTGACAAAAAGGAAATGCCAATGGTGAGTAATTTGCATAAAATAGGTTTTTCGTTCTCCAATGATTATTAAAAATTAGTTTAAATATTTTCATTACTCAATTAAATGATTTTTAATCAATTTATTTATCGATGACAAAAATTGAATTTCAATTATAGTCACCATAGTTTGTTTGCACAAAAAATCTTTTCAGTGTCAGTAATTGTTTTTATCTTTTAGCATGAGACTTTATTTGAATAATTGAATTATCTGTTTTATTATGATAAGCACTGCGAATAATTGAGTTATTTAATTGATTGATAAAGTAGGAAATTTTGTTTCGACTGCAATTACATATTTATTATGCGCTACTATTTCTTAAATGAAAATGGAAACAAGATATTTAATATATTCCATTTTGAATATGTTTTTAAATTTTATCTTTAGGGAAGGGAAAAATTTACAATGTATTACTTTTAATTTATAGAATGTTATTTCGACCACTCTGTTTCGTCTGAGCTTTTTATTCATCAGTTTGCTTTCTTTATTATTTTTGCGAATGCATGTCATGGCATGGACGAAGCCCCGGTTCACTGCGGCAGATAATCCGGCAGCATTTCATTCTGATAAATTTTTTCGGGTAAAATATTCTTTTTTCATATGATGAAACTTTACATATTCATGTTTCAATAGATGTTAATCACAACTTATAGGTAATAAATTATCTGTATCTATGGATGTTTAATTTTTGGATATTGGTGAATCCATCAGCATTGTGCTTTGACTATTCTATGGGATGTATTCCGCTCATTACGACAATGAGCGATTATCGACTTTGGTTAACAACAATTTCAACAACTTTGGGTGTCGTTTTTGCGGGCATTGTTTTACTAAAACGAATTTCGAAGCTCGATTCGTTTGATTTCAAGTATTTATTAGCGTTATTATGATTTTTTAAGATGATTTAAATTAGAAAACAATTGCTTTACTTTAGCTGTATTTTATCCAGCCTGATGACACTGGTCATTCCATTTTTGCCAGCTAGCAATGTGCTTGTTTCGGTTGGCTTTGTCATTGCTGAACGTGTACTATACATTCCATCATTAGGATATTGTTTACTAATTGCGTACGCATTTATGAAAACAGTTATTGAAAAACCAAAATTATCTGTAAATGAAATTAATATTTAAAAAAACAAACAAACAAACAGATATATTTTAATTAATTTCTTTTCTTTGCTTTTGGTTTTCAAGAACTGGGCTAAGAAGCTTTTTTGGTTGATGATCATCATGTTCACTTTAAAGTCAATCATGAGAAGCATTCAGTGGCAAAATGAGTACACACTTTATTTTTCCGGTTTATCTGTGTGTCCAAATAATGCCAAAGTGCACTACAATTTGGCCAAGGTGTATGCAGATGATGGAAATAAATATAAAGCATACAATCATTATTTGAAAGCGATCAAGTACGTGCTGCAATGTTGATTGTAAATTTGTAAATTTGAATTTGTTCAGTTTGAAACCTGATTATGAGCAAGCATTGAACAATCTAGCTAATATTTTGAAAGACGATAAGCGGCTCGCGGAAGCGGAATATTTGCTCGATAAAGCTGTGATTGTTAAGTACGTATTTTTAATGTACGTTTAAGCAGTAGTGTTTGAAAAACTTTTCAGTTAATATTTATAAATTTATTTTTATATACAGATATAAAGAAATATTTATTTTTTCGTTTTATTTTCATACTTTTTCAGACAGATTCATAATAGTGTCTTAATTTATTGTATTATTGTTTACTTTGAAGTCCAACATTTGTTACTGCATGGATGAATTTGGGAGTCGTGAAAGCAGCCTTGCAGAAAAACGAAGAAGCGGAGCGATGCTATCTGAAAGCTCTTCATTTGCGACCGAATTATGCTGACTGCCTTTATAATTTAGGCAATTTGGTATGTTTTCAGAGTGGAAAATATTTGACAATTCAATGTTGAAGAATTTAATGAAAAATTTCTTTTCAGTACGCACATTTAAATCGCATCAACGAAGCTCGTCAGTGTTGGAAAAATGCCACTCGCGTTCGACGTTGGCATTCCAAAGCATGGTCCAATTTAATGATTTTGGAAACTAGCGTAAATCAGTGCAACGAAGCGGTTCGCATAGGATTGGAAGCACTTCAATATATTCCTCAAGATTTGTCTATACATTTTAACGTAGCCACATGTTATGGACAAAGTGGAGAATTTTCGAAAGCTGAAAAGCATTTCAAAATAGCACTTGCCGGTGATCCTTCGAACCCTACTTATTATGCTAACATGGGTAAGAAGAATTTTTTATCTTCTTTTTAACAAGCGAGGCTTTAAATCAGAATTAATTGTTTTCTTGAAATTGTTATTGTTTTCAATAGCCAAGTATCTAAAAATTTTATTTTGAGCTTTTCATGTTTGTTTAGCATTTACGTTAAATTTGCAGTCAAGTATGATGTTTAAACAACACTATAGCCTTTTCGATTCTTTTTATCATATCAGAGCTTTATTCATAAATTGTAGAGATTTTTTTACGTCATGTCTTAAACAACGATTTTTTTCTAGGTATTTTGTACCATCGATGGAAGCGTTATTCATCGGCTGAAAAGATGTATCGACAGGCGTTGTTATTGAACTCATCACTTTCCTCTGTTAAACTATACCTACGAAGACTTAGAATTGAAATGGAAACTTTTAAACCCGAAGCAGATGCATGAATGTATTCTTCATAGAATATTTTGAAGAACATGGAACATCACATATCGTGGATTGTATAACACCGCGACCTCAACTGACAAAGCTGAATTTAACAGTGAATGCTCAATTCAATGCAAGAATTAGCTACTTTATAAAAAATTGATTTGTCAATTTTAATATTGTCATTCATATGTTGTTTTATAGACTTTAAGTATTCTAACTGGTCCTGTTGCTGAAATGAGTTAAAATTTGCGTACACAATAAATATTGGTTTTTTAAACTGCGTTGTTTTGTTCAAAGTGAAATCATCACTGATGATGATTTTTTTTATAAGCATTTAAAGCTATTTTATTTATATTTTTAAAATTAATTGTCAGCGTTAATTTTGTAACTTGCAAATGACGCTTCTTCAGTTGCCACTACATTATAAGTAATGTGAATGTACCTTTCTGTTACTGATGTTCAGGTTCTGTAAACTGACAACTTCTTTGTCAGTTTGGTATCAGTGGACTGTATTTTTTCTCTCTTCGGGCCAACCAGTTCAACAATGGCTACCCAATGACAATCGCTCGCGGCAATTCACAAACCAGCGCGTTGAAACAACTCAATCGATTAATCGCAAGGTTTAATAAACCCCAGCCACGAACAAGGGGCAATGCACAACTCTTCTGCTTCTTGTACTGCTGCCTGTTCCACTACTACACAAACGTTGTTCTACTGCACAGGTGCCTGTTCTTGTACTGATACATCCATTACTGTTTGCAGCGTTTCCACGGCCATATATATAGAGCCCGGGGATTAGGGGCCCGGCGGGTGGCTAGCGTGAACCACCTGTGGAACTGCTCGGTCCCGCGTGCACCGCGGGAAGTGCGCGCTGTCAGGACGTCGATCTCAGCTTTTATCGGCTGCCATCGAACCTCAGAGGTTTGGTCTCTTTGTGCACCGCTTGACTCACCATGACGAGGGCCCAGCAGTGGCTTCATTACTACCGCCACATCTCCAGGTCATCTGATAACACGCCGCCGAGATTGTTTGCGCAAGAGACCGTTGCTCAGCTAATCCCTCGCTCAGCATAGGATCCTCCTTGACCCCGAGAGCAGTTTAGTCAGAATGCCGCGATAATGATCTTCTTCAGCACTGCTGCCCTGACCGCGCCCTGCGCACGCTGACCGAGAGTGCCTTTCCGTTCGGAAAAATGAATTTTTATTGAATCGATCAGTTCAATCAATCATATTTATTATAAAAACAAATATTTCATTGTCTTTGTTTACTGCAATCTAATCAAATATTTTCATTTTTCCAATAAAGTACGTTGCTTTTTAAAAATATTTTTCTGCTATATTTTTTAGTAGCATGTTGCATTGGAATTCAAAATACTTATTATCTTTAGAATTAACAATAATTTTTAAAAAAAAATTCCCAAAAAAACTGTATTTAACTTTTAAAAATTTACGGTAGAAACGCTTATGATTTTCAAGATAGAATGCATGCTGTATGCATTTGCATTCGTGTACTGCATACTGTAACATTTTGAGAACTGCTGTTTGATTGTCGTCTAAACTGAAAAATAATAATTTATAATAATTATAAAATTCTAAAATTATCAATATAATTTAAATTTACAAAAAAACAATTAATTTTTACAAGGAATTCAATATATTTTAAGCAACTTCCTTTTTTAGTTCTGAACAATAATTTTCGCTCAAATATTTGAAACTTTTATTTATTTAGTTTCAGAAAATAAAACAGTATATTAAATTCTATTTTTTAACTGGAATACATGAGCAATTTTTGTCATATAAAAACTAATTACAGTAAGGGAACTAAATTGACTCATTAGGGTATAATTATACGCATGTAAATATGAACAATAAAATAAATTTATCATTAACAAATCTGTATATTTAGTAAAATTTGAATTTAATTGAAATGTTACTGCATTTTTTGGCATAAATATTAGAAATGCTGGTGATGTTTTCTGTCTGAAAGATCCTGCATTTTATTAAATGCTCTCCACGCACATTTTCTCTGTTATATTACTGTAGGAATTCCAAGCAGTCATTGTTGCTTTTGTGTTGGTTGCGTTCGTTGGTTCTGAGTTTGTTATTGTCGATTTTACAAAATCCTAGTTACTGTATTGAAAAAATTCAACAATAGAAGATGGTTCATTTTACTGTTGACGAAATTCGTGCCCTTATGGACCGAAAAAAGAATGTGCGGAACATGTCGGTCATTGCGCACGTGGATCATGGAAAATCTACACTTACTGACAGTTTAGTCTCAAAAGCGGGAATTATTGCGGCGCAGAAAGCAGGTAATTTTAGCTTGAAAATAGTCATTTCACAGGCGACCGAGAAATTTATCGGTTTATGCTTTCCTATTTTAAAGGCATCTATATTAGTTGTCTTGTTTAGGTTAGTTTGTAAATTGTTTTTTCTTTTTTTTATATCATATTCAGTCTAAATTTGGTTTTATTTAGCGTTTATATGGGTGAAATGCGTATTTTATTTGTTTGTTCATTTAGGTGAAATGCGTTTCACGGATACGAGGAAAGATGAACAAGAGCGTTGCATAACCATCAAGTCAACTGCAGTTTCGATGTATTTTGAATTGAGTCAAAGGGATCTTCTTTATGTTCGTGGTGAGAATCAGATTGACTACGATGAAAAAGGAGGTTCTAAAGTACCATTTCCGGGTTTTTTGATCAACTTGATCGACTCACCCGGACACGTAGATTTCAGCAGCGAAGTGACGGCTGCTCTGCGTGTCACTGATGGCGCTTTAGTGGTTGTAGATTGTGTAAGTGGTGTCTGTGTTCAAACAGAGACAGTGCTGCGCCAGGCAATCGGCGAACGTATTAAGCCAGTTCTTTTCATGAACAAAATGGATCGCGCTTTGTTAGAGCTACAGTTGGATCAAGAAGAATTGTATCAAACTTTTCAAAGAATTGTCGAAAATACAAATGTCATCATAGCTACATACGGAGAAGAGACTGGGCCAATGGGTAACATCATGGTTGATCCGGCTGTAGGAAGTGTCGGCTTTGGCTCGGGACTTCATGGTTGGGCTTTTACGTTGAAGCAGTTTGCCGAAATGTATGCAGAGAAATTTGGAATTCAAGCTGAGAAATTGATGAAAAATCTCTGGGGAGATCGTTATTTTAATCCGAAGACAAAAAAATGGACAAGCACCAGCAGTGAAGGATCAAAACGTGGTTTCAATCAGTTTGTTTTGGATCCTATCTTCAAAGTGTTCGATGCGGTGATGAACATGAAGAAGGAGGAAACTGCGACATTGTTGGAAAAACTGAATGTAAAATTGCCCGCAGACGAACGGGATTTAGAGGGAAAGCCGTTGCTGAAGGCAATCATGCGTCGTTGGCTGCCAGCAGGCGAAACCATGTTGCAGATGATCTGTATTCATTTGCCTAGTCCCGTAACTGCGCAGAAATATCGAATTGAATTGCTGTACGAAGGACCCCAGGACGACGAAGCAGCAGTTGGTAATTTCTTTTGATTTTTTCCTTTTTTACTTTGAAAAAAATGTGTTTTTTTCAATTATAAAATGAAATTTAGCTATGAAGAACTGCGATGTGAATGGTCCATTGATGATGTACATCAGTAAAATGGTACCCACAAGTGACAAAGGACGTTTCTATGCTTTTGGCCGTGTATTTTCCGGCAAAGTGATGACTGGAATGAAGGCGCGCATTCAAGGTCCTAATTATGTTCCTGGAAAGAAAGAAGATCTTTATGAAAAGGCAATACAACGGTAAATATTTACTCGTTCATTGTTTGGTTAGGAAGTTATTATATAATTGTTTGACTTTTTTCCAGTACCGTTTTGATGATGGGCCGTTATGTAGAACCAATTGAAGATGTTCCGAGCGGTAATATCTGCGGTCTTGTAGGTGTTGACCAGTACCTCGTTAAGAGTGGTACAATTACGAATTTCAAAGATGCGCATAACATGCGAGTGAGTGAAAACGAACGTTTATTTAAATCCATTTGAACGTGTTCAACAACAAGTTTTTCAGTACAAAAAGAAGGTTGTCTGATTGTTTGGCAGGTTGAACATTTAAAAGTGATTATTAAGGTTTAAGATTTTAAAGAGTGGATTTAATAGCAGAGTAGATTTATGTGAAAGTTTTTCTGATGAAGTATACATGTTTAATGAAATTTTGACGCTGAATAAAAAGTTAGGGATTTTATTTCATAATTAATGTGAAAGTTTACAGCAGGGAGGGAATGTGCATAATTTGCCGCATATTGCTTATTCAAATTCTGTATTGACACGTTGTTGTTGTTGTTGTAGGTGATGAAGTTTAGCGTTAGTCCTGTTGTGCGTGTCGCGGTGGAACCGCAGAATCCTGCCGATTTACCAAAATTGGTAGAAGGTTTGAAGCGCTTGGCGAAATCAGATCCCATGGTTCAGGTATGTTTTATTTGATTTTTTGTTTAATAATTTGCCAGTATTTGATGAAACTTTGTCTTTTGTAGTGTGTGTTTGAAGAATCCGGGGAGCACATTGTCGCTGGTGCTGGCGAATTACATTTAGAAATTTGTTTGAAAGATTTAGAAGAGGATCATGCTTGCATTCCGTTGAAGAAGTCCGATCCTGTTGTTTCATACCGGTACGTATTGTAATATTGGTGTAGTGTGATTTGTTTAATACTGGTAACTTGAATTGATGGATCTGAGGTTGTGTAGTTTTTTTTTATTTTAGTTTTTTTATTTAGTTTGAAATATTTTTCAGGGAAACTGTAGTGGATACGTCGAACCAGATGTGCTTGAGCAAGTCACCAAACAAGCACAATCGTATTTACATGAAAGCGCAGCCAATGCCAGATGGGTTGCCTGAAGATATTGATAAAGGGGAAGTGAATCCACGGGACGATGTGAAAACTCGTGGGCGATTGTTGGCAGAACGATATGGATATGACGTGAACGAAGCACGAAAAATTTGGTGTTTCGGTCCTGATGGCAGTGGCCCCAACATACTAGTTGATTGTACAAAGGGTGTTCAATATTTGAATGAGATCAAAGATTCTGTAGTGGCCGGATTTCAGTGGGCAACCAAAGAAGGTGTATTATGCGAAGAGAACATGCGAGGCGTAAGATTTGATATTCACGACGTGACATTGCACGCTGATGCGATCCATCGTGGTGGCGGGCAGATCATACCTACCGCTAGACGTGTTTTGTATGCCAGCGCTTTGACGGCCAGTCCTCGACTGTTGGAGCCTGTCTACTTGGTAGAGATTCAGTGCCCGGAGACAGCAGTTGGTGGTATTTATGGCGTTTTGAACCGACGTCGTGGTCACGTATTTGAAGAGAATCAAGTCGCCGGAACTCCTATGTTTATAGTGAAAGCCTATCTGCCTGTGAACGAATCATTTGGTTTCACAGCAGATTTGCGATCTAATACTGGCGGTCAGGCTTTTCCACAGTGCGTATTTGATCACTGGCAAGTTTTGCCTGGAGATCCATTCGATACAAATTCACGTCCCTATCATGTGAGTTTGTTGATTATTTATTTATTGGTTATTCGGTTGAACAGTTTTTATTAATTTTTTTTCTTAGGTGGTTGCGGAAACCAGAAAGCGAAAAGGTTTAAAGGAGGGTATTCCAGATTTGTCGAACTATCTTGACAAGTTATGATATTTGCATAGCAGGCAGACGGCAGCTAGCTAGCAACTTTTAACATTTATGGTATAAAAAAAGGAAATTTATTCATTTATTTATTTATGCAAAATGGATGGTTTTCGCCTCGAATTTCTGATGATATCGGATGGAACCAATGAAGCTAATGATGTTGAATAAAATTGTTAAACAATATGTTTTATTTTTTAAAAAGCAATGAAATTTCGCTGTTTTTTGCACTGGTTGGTTGAATTTCATCGGATAACAATTGTAAAGCAGTTAGTAGTTGTATAGGCTGGAGAAAGTGAATTGTGCGATTTGGTTTAAGTGAGAGTCGAAAACGGCACAGAATTCAAATAGTATTTCGCTTAATATGGTCAGCAGAAAATTTTCTGTAAGCGGATTCAGAAATAATAAGCGTTGGAGAATTGTAAAGTTTGGCAATGAAATAATTTTTTTCCCCCACAGTTTGCTAGTTTTCACGTAGAACTTGAAGTGAATTGTGCTTTATACTTGAAAAGCTATGTTGGCTTTGTTGATGCATTTGAAGCATTCAACTTGACATTCACTGATGAATTGAGAAAATCTTAGATTGTTTAATGGATAAATTTGAAATTGAATTTTAGACGTTGCATGCAAGAGCGCATTTTGTTTTTGTTCGGCAAATTTAAAAAGAGAAGCCTTGAAAAATCAGAATGTCATCTCTGATTATAGGAACTCTGATTTATGCACAGTTTTGTTTAACAGTTGTCATTTCAAAGTGCTTAAGAATCGACAATTTTTAATGGGTGATTGAATCAATTTGTGATTGAAAAAGAATGAATAATTTCTATTTTAAATGGATATAGTTTGTAGAATGTCTTGAATTGAACATATTATTCAATTTATTACAAAAAAAAGAGAAATTATACACATCAACATCAACATATACATATGCATGCAGATTTGTATTCAGATTCGTCTATATTGTCAGTGGTGAAGTTTACTGTACGTTATCAAGTTGAACAATTGTCAGGATGGTTTGTGTTCATTGAAGCATGTCAGTTGAATGAAAATGAAAGTTCAGTTGATGGAATTGTTCTTCACTGGATGTTCTTGGACATGCTCTGACAGTGCAGAATAGTAGTTGGGACGCATGGCGCAACGGTGAAAACGTAAATTGAACCTGCGAATCAAATTAGGCTGTCACAGACAGACAGCGGTGGTGCAGCGTCCGACGAGAGACACCAGCGAGCAAGCAACGACGTGCTATGCTCTGTGCAATGGCTGCTTTTTGAATTTGTCCAAGAAATGGTATTGCTGACCATGACGGCGTCGCCACCTGCGTCTACGAGATTCAGCGACAATTATGAGCTACGCGAGGAGCTTGGAAAGTAAGTGATTTGAATTTTTTGAATTGAACAACTTCATCATCCGGCTGGTTTAATTTTTTTTCAAACATTTTATTAAAAAATTGAACAAGTAGATATAATGAGGTGGAAAAAAAATAGATTTTTTTTCAAATTATTTTTTTTTCTCTCTGCTTTCATTGGAGAGATGTGCAATATGTACTGTTGATGGGCATTTTTCAAGGTGTGCAATTTATTTTATTTCAAATTTAACAATTTGTCGTCAAATATCCAAGTGGATTAGAGTTAGGAAAAGTTGAATTAATTATTTAATTAATTGTTTAATTAATTTTGTGCAAAATTGGAAATGCGTGGGCGAAAAAAAGGGTACTTTTTGGCGGGATTTTGTTTTCGCGCCGTTGTCCGAGGTGTTTGCGTGCGTTTGGCGTTGTGTATATATATCTTTCTGCGAGTGTTTTGTGTTGTGTATTTCTATTTCGTTTTCCACTCAACTAAAAAGCCTGACAAACGAGGAACAACAATTGTTGACAACAGTTGATCCACGCAGTGTTGGCTTACTTGACAAGCAGGCGTTTCTTGGACAGATTGATCCTGTCCGAAAGAGAATCTAACTGATGCAAATAGTCAACTTTATATAATAATAACAACAACAACAACGACAACAACAACAACAACAACAATAATAATAATATTATTATTATTAATTACTGTTTTATTATTATTATTTTTTAAATATTAATTTTTGTTTATTCATTTCAACACTGAAAGGTAGCTAGGTGGGTATTTTCTCGTAAAACCTTTAGCACTTCAGCGTTCATTTCATCAATGCTGCCTGCAGCTGTTTCATAGACGCAAGCTTTTCCATCTCCATCTACTTTTACTTTTATTTATATTTTTGTTTACTGCTTACTGCTTGCTTCTTCATTTTCTTCGTCTATACATATATATTTTTTTTTTCTTTTTTCTCTCAATTTGTCTCTTATTTTACATGATTTGTGGTTTTGTCGTTGCAAATGGCACCGCGGCGGCTCTTTGTCTGCTATTGACCAAAGCAACCTATGGTGAAAAGCTTGCACGTCAGCTTATATTTTTCAATCAATATTTTCACGTCAAATTCACGTAGTAGTAACAGCAGTAGTAGTAGTAGTGGTGGTGGTGGTGGTGGCCATTGGATGATAACGACAAACGACCCTCGTTTTCTTGGTCGTTGCTGCTGCTTGCCTAATATGCCGCCGTATTTAGCTTAGAGCTGATCGATCGTTTCAATTCTGCTTTGGTGGCTTTGTATATCTATCGTTCGACAGTTTTCATTGGGCGCCACCGTCGCTTGCCGTGCCATTTCTCAATTACAATCACCTGCTTTGGCTTCTTTATTAAAAAAAATAAATAAAATAATTCAAACTTATTATAAATAAATTGAATATAATTTTTGTCGTTTGTCGAACAATTTAAGAAAAAAAAACCTCTTTTTAATTGCTAAGGTTTCTTCTCATTTTATATTCATCATATTATGAATATGTGGAATTTTTTTTTTAAAAATCCTCCTTCTTCTTCTTCTTCAATTATGTTATGATTTTCTCTTTATTAAATGGTTAATTACACTGCTGAAATGGTCAAATTGTGTAAATCAAGTTGATCGGTTATGATTGCTGAGGCAGTTAGGCTCTGGACGATGCGTTCACAATTTTCTCACTGATGATGAACACAGCTAGCTAGCTTATTTTGCCATCATCGATTGGAATAAAGTTTTCTTAAACACACTACTCTTCTTGTAAAATGAACTTTTCAAATTATCTCATCCAATTACGGCAAAAATTTTCCATAATCATTTTAAATTATGAAGAAGAAGAAGAAGAAGAAATTTATTCTTCTTCTGTTTTCTGATTTCTTTTTTCTTTGTGAATCATGAATGAATCAAACTGTTATTCTCAATTTTCTCTGTTCTTCATCGATAATAATAGTGAAAATTATTATTATTTCATCTAAATAAGTAAAGTAAGAAAACTTTTATTCTTGAGCTCTATGGGTTAGTTGCTTTTGCTCCAATTTGCAAATTGCAATTCACTTGATGCGCTTGTCTGCTTTGTGCTCAACAAGCAGGTTGTAGACTCAAGAACAACTTGTCGCAGAAGTGTCGACATTAGTTGTTGTGTTCTTACTTCTTCAAATTATAAACAGCATATTTATTTATTTATTTATTTATTTATTTGCTTGTTGTTTAGTTTTGCTTCTTCTCTAACAGTAATTATTCAATCAATTCAATGACTTTTCTCAATACAACTTTCCACATAATTTCAATTTATGATTTCATGAGAGAGAAAAATGGTTCTATTGTTTGAGTTTTTTTCAGTTTAAAATTTTGCTCGTGAAATTTACCAAGTGTTGAAGATAAAATCTGCACTTTTGTATTTTTCTTTTTTGAATCTGCTGTTACAGCAAAAAGTGAAGGTTAAAGTGAAATAAATATAGCACAATAGGCGACGGTGAAAGTTGATCGAGAAATTATGATGAATAATAAGTGAAGGTGGCTAATGATATTCATCAACACTGTTGTTTAGCGTTATTAGAAATTTGTAGCGGTTATAATCCAATGACTCACATTGAGCACCTATATATATATATGTGTGTGTGTGTGTGTGTGTGTGTGTGTGTGTGTGTGTGTGTGTGTGTAATTTAACGTATTTGTCTTTTTCTTCTTCTGCCTTTTCTTTTTTTTTAATTTCACTTTTCAATTGATATTAATTTTGTGTAAAATCAATTGAAGGAGAAGAAACTATTTATGATTTAAAGTGAATTATTGTAAAATTGTGTTTTAATTGTAAGAGAATTTCACTGCAAAGTAAGTCAGAAGCAAGATGGAAGAAGTGATGGTTTTGAGAAGATTTTTTGAAAACCTAAGCCAATGTATACATATATGAATGCGCGATTGTTATGCTTTACTGCTGCAGTTGTAGCATGTCACCTGCATGTTTGAGAAAGCAGCAGCAGCAGCAGCAGCAGCAGCTTGTTCAATTGTTGGCTAGCAGTATTTCACGTTATAAGCAGTTATTGATTGTTCTTGTGATTTCAAGTGCTATTGTTTGCTGTAACTCTCTCTCTCTCTCTCTCTCTCTCTACAACGGCTGTTGTCAAGTATCGAACTGCTTTGGAAAGTCGATGCTCTGCGCTCCACACCCGGTGGAATAGATGGATTGTGCAACAAAGCGCACACAGTTGAGCTTAGGGGATCTTCGGTGATACCATGCGTTGATTTTATTCTTTTTTGATAAAAGAAAAAAAACCGTCGTCAACGTTATTGTGATTTTTTCATGATAAAATTTCGACGCTCGATGATGATTCTCTCTTTCTCCAGCTTCTAATATTCCTTCCAGCTTATTCAGTTAGCCGCTTGCTTCTTCGTTTTTTCTCTCAACGCTCGGGGCTTAATTTTCAATTTAATTTTAACGGCCAGCTTTTTTTTCCTATTTTCCTTTGGTGCAATTCTTCAAAAAAGGAAATTAATTGAACAATCACTTTCGACAGATGACAACTTTATACCCCCTCTATGGTGGATGAATTGATCAAAAATTTTCTCCTATGATGATGATGATTATGATTATGATTTAGAAATTTATTAGATCGACTTGGATTAGGGTGGAAAATTGTTTAAAATGATAATGGCAATTTTGGATTCACCTGTGTGACTTGAGCATTTTTATTGACATGCAGCAGCTATCATTAGTGATGGAGATGGCCCATTAGAGAGGGAGAGAGGAAAATAGAATCGATGCAAATAACAGCCATAACGGAGGAGAATGTAAATAATTCATCCAGAAATAAGACGCATGCTTGTTGAATCATCTGCATCACAGGTGTCAACTTATTATGCATACATTTGCCGCTTTGGTGGAAAGGAATCGTTAAACAAAACTCTGCACTTTGAAATCTTTAATGTTAGCCGTGCGGATTGGATGAAAGCTAATTTTGCTAATGTTTTTCGCTGATGCATTTGACAAGCATTAAAAATGCTATTTTGTTTGGCTAAATTGAATGAATCGACAGAAAATATCGAGCAATCTGTAAAGAGGGAGAGAGAGAGAGAGAAAGGGACAAGGTAGGGGAAACGTTTTTGAAAAAACGAGAAACAATTGCAAAAGCATAAGCTTGTTGTTTATTGTTGACTGAGCATTATTTTTCAAACAGTGGAAAGCAGTTGAACAACAAGGAAGTAATAATCAAAAATATATTGCAAGGTGTTGTTGTTATTATAAATAAATAAATAAATAAATGAGTGAATGCTAATGAAAATTGCAAGACAAATGTCAATTTTTATTGAATGCGACGGAAGATGGAGTGTGGAAAAATTGTTCAAAAGCTATTTGCAGCGGTGTCGTCATTTGTTTGTCGAAGCTTAACTTTTCGACAAGCCACATGCTTGAAGAAATTTTCAGGATATATTCTGTCCGGTTGTCAGAGCAGGATGAGAGTTGAATAGACGTGGAAAGAAGCAACCACGAGGAGGATGTGAGAGGCAGAAGAAAGCTCTTAATAAAAGCATCCTGTTCATGTTAACTAACAGAGGAGCAACAATAGATCGCTTATTGTTCTTAATATAATAAATTAAACTGAAATGAAAAATCTTTTACGCAAATGACTGTCCAGATGTGTAGATTTAGTGTGGTTGTAGCGATCGATGTTGGGACAATCTAGAAATGTTTGTATTAATTATACTCATCATGCAACTAGCACGTCTTTTCAATACTCTACGTCAAATTGAATTCAACGCTTTTCTCATACTATATGCATATGATGTATATTATGTGCGATTGTTTCAGTTTGTTAGCTGCTGATTCATTACTGCTTTGTCTTATTGATGTTTACTTTGCTAATGTTTATCGTTGGATTGGCAATGAACAATTGAATCGCGTTTTGTTGAAATAATGCATCTTCTTGCAGTACAAATTATGCAATTATACAATTGAAAAAGCATTAAAAATGCTTTTTTTTTTTGAATTTTACATTCTAAAATGAAAATAATAATTGAACTAAAATATTTGCATAGGTGATCTAATAACAGAAATTGTTGTTGATTTTGTACATTCAGCGGATAGATAATTTTACAATTTCAAACTCAGTTCTTATCGTCATTAGTGGTTTGCGATGCATTTTCACCTGCAACGCTTTATTTAATCGTCTTATTTGTTCTGAACATGTACATATGGCATTATTTGTAATGCATTTTTTAAAAGAAGGAGCTGAAATATACGTTTTATTTTAATATTACTCTTGAGCAGCAGCTTTAGTAGATTGTTGTTTTGGAATTGTGATTTCAAAGTTTCAGTTTTTTTGTAGTTTTAGCAAAATATTAGTTGAAAATTTTAGTTTTTGAGAAATTTGAGAACAGAACAGTGAAAAATGCTTCATTTGTAACATAGCATCTCGATTGAAGTTTTGGCCATTCCATGATGTCTAGACTTGATGTGTAATCTTAGAATTGTTTTTCTTTTCTAGGTTTTCTGACATTTGATCTGCATATGCATATATGCAAAAATTTCAATCTTTCAAAAAATGTTTTTATTTTATTTATTCAACTTTAATTTTTTCTTTTTCGTCAATCTGTTCAAAAAGAGTTGCGTGTGTGTTTTCAGTAGTGAGACTTTTGCTGACGTTTCTGACATTTTGCAAAGTGTATTGAGGAAGATGCTTTTCATCGAATTCTGGAAAATATATTATTTTTTTTCTCCAACTGTTGTCTACTGAAATTACAGTTGAACAATATTTGAAATGCTTGCAACTTGCAGAATGTCAATAATCAAGCGGTTGTTGTAATTGTTGAGCTGCAAAGTTGTGCAAAGCTGCGGCTGCTCATTTAAGTAAATAACGAAAAATTTCCACCATCATTAATTTTGTGAAGTGATTGGAGAAATTGATTTTGTTTTTTTTTTTATTTATTTTTGATATTTGCGTCGATCTCTTTCTTCTTTTTGTTATTTAATTTTTAATTCTACTATTTAAGACGATTCCATTGCTATTATGTATTATTAATGCGCCCAAAATTTGCATAAATTTTGGAAAATATGTTCATCAAGTTCAATCAGGTCAAATTGCAATGGCATTTGAATTGAAAGAAAATTTGCATTCGCTTTTCCAAATTTGAAAACCAATCTACAATAAATAAGACACAAGAGCAAATAATTCTTTTATCAATAATTATTTATTCTCTTATATTATTAATTGGTATAGTAGGTTAATGTGATCAAATGCGAATGGAAGTGTAAAAATAGAATTGCATTTCTGATTGATAAAATCGAAAAGCTGAAAAGTTGATTTTGTCAGCTTTCCAGTTTTGCATGTCACTTCAGATTGATAATAATATAAAATTTACTATCTGTTAAGAAAAGCTGAAATGAAATGAAATATTTTATGTGTCAATGCTCACTGTTGGTTGTTTTGTTGATTTGCAAATGCATTGCATTTTCAAAGCAGAAATGGACCATCACGACGATGTATTGTGTTTATTAAATACTGACACTGACAGTCGAAAGTCGTGCTTAGTTACCATTAGCCTTCAATTAAACATTTGTTGTTTACAATTACTTACGTTGTAGAATTTTTGAAATCATTATTGTATTGGTGAAAGTGTTGTTGTGACAATTAATTCAGCATATTGCACGTTCCATTCAGGCGACTAAACTTTTGAAATAAATGAAATATTTTTCATTTACTGTTGTGAATATGAACTTTTGATATAATTGTATTAGTTTAAATGAAAATGAAATCAATAATCATTTTTCTAACTGATTTTTATATAATTTAACTTTGGCTTCTGTATAATTAATTCTATGTACATTTTTATTTATTTCTTTTGAAAAAGTTTCACTGTTCATAAATTTCTGGAAGCCATTTTCGAATTCAGAAAATTCTATGTACAACTTATTAGAAGAAATCAATTTTTATTTATTCATTAATTTTTTTTCTGAAAATTATTCTATTTTTACTTTATCATGTTGTTGATTTAATTTTAACCGCATTGTGCAGCTGTAGAATTTGCTTATTGAGAAACGAAATTCACTCCTCAAAGAAAGATCTAATCAATTAGGAAGAAGCATTTATAACAATATTGTTAAATGAAGTTAAAATTGACAAAACTCTTCTGCATGAATTCTGCATCTGAGTGACTTTTTAAAAAAAAAATTATTATTTCATCTGATATTCTGAGGCACATGTATATATGCTTTACGAAATCATGATTATTTGAAAATGATCGAAACTTAATTGCTCATCCATCCGGCTTTAATTGTTTTTCGACTTTCTGCTAAGCATTATATTGTTCGTTGCTCCATTCATCGTTCATTATTGAAATATTGCTAGTAGATTCGTGTAATGAAATTATTCATCAATTGAAAATTTGATTTTCAGTTCTAAAATTATGCTTCAGTAATGGTATGTGTCATTTGCCGCTGCTATTGACATTTCATATTTCAATAAAATAAATTTGAATCGAATTTTTTTTTTAATGAAACAAAATCATGCATTATGTATGTATCTTTGAAATGTATGGTTTTTATTTTCTTCTCCAATTCTACCTACCGACATCTTGAGAAGATGTTATATTGAGATGAGATTGTTCCTGAATGCAATTTTTGAATGTCTGCTTTGGTAGATAGTTTTTAAGTTGAAGCAGTGTTGAAATTGAATTTTCTCTGTCGGAATCCCAGAAGACGTGCTGAAGTTAACTTGGTCTGCAATTTAATTTCGTTAAACATAAACGACCGAATTGGTCAATTGACACGGATATTGAACAATTGAATATCTGTACATGTGCTGTTGCTTTAATTAAATTTCCATTTCACAATAGCAGATTATACGCAGACGGTGTCAACGGATTTTTTTGCATTTTCAAATCAAAATTCAATTTTCATCGTTTCAGCTTTGTCTCTAACTCTGAACAAGAGCAAAGAATGTTTATAATTTATTAGATTTTATTGAAATTTTTTATTTTTCAATTATTTCTGTTTTAATATTGGAAAACGAATTGCTGAGAGAATGCCACATTTCTAAACATGCGAGCAAAATAAATCATAGAGCTGTTTGCATTTTGAGATTAGGCGAGTGGAAAAGCATGTTTGAAGTGATGCATTTGATTTTTCAATTCAATTTAATTTTTAGGGGCTACATTAATTTCAACAATAGTACTGATGATTATGTAAATTTTATGTAAAAATCAATTTTACTCATCTAGTTTTTTGGTGATATGCAGTGATTGCTTTAAAAACTTTTACAAATTTACTTGAAAAATGTATTTGATTCTATTTTGTTGTGTTTAATTGAATGATGTCATCTTTAGAAATTTTTTTTATCTTTTCAAAGTACATTTATTGTTTGTTTCAATTTCAAGCTTTCTGTAAGTAATTCTTTCTTCTCTCTTCAGACATGTGAACTGCAGTGTTCTTTTTACCTTTTGTAAATATTCTAAGTTAATTTTATTTATATTTTTAATATAAAATATTTTCAATTTCAGAGGTGCCTTTTCTGTAGTCAGAAGGTGCGTTCAGTCATCAACTGGACTTGAGTTTGCTGCCAAGATTATCAATACAAAGAAACTGTCTGCAAGAGGTATTTATCAGACTTTTTAAATAAATATTATTTATAATAGTCAATAATTTCGTGCATATCGTATAATACTGACTTTTCTGCCCTACAGTTTGATTAATCTAGTTTAATATCAATATGCTAATTGTAATTGATATTTTACCCAACCTTTGCAGGGCTATAATATAATTGATTGAATAAAATGCATTCACGCATTGCAAATATTTTCATTAATTAATTCAAATTAATTTCTGTTGCACATTGCACAACCTATGCTCACTTTTCTTTTTCTATAAACAACTCTTATTAAATTAGATTTTCAAAAATTGGAAAGAGAAGCTCGAATTTGCCGCAAACTACAACATCCAAATATAGGTTTGTTTATCATTGCATGTACATGTTCTTTAAATTAACATTAAAGTATATTTATTTTATAGTGCGTTTGCATGATAGTATTCAAGAAGAAGGTTTTCATTATTTAGTATTTGATCTGTAAGTGTGTTAAAGATAAATTCTTTTGTACATGAATTATTTTTCCTATGTATGTATATTTGTAAAATATTTTCAGCGTGACCGGTGGTGAGCTATTTGAAGATATCGTTGCCCGTGAGTTTTACAGTGAAGCAGATGCGAGGTATTTTTTACGCTTTGAAATAGCATTCCAATTTTTCTTTTATTCTCTTTTTGTCAAAAGATAATTCATCTTCAATTTTAGTCATTGCATACAACAAATTTTGGAAAGTGTGGCCTACTGTCACGTGAATTCTGTAGTTCATCGTGATTTGAAAGTGCTTTATTTTTAATGTTCATATATTTTCAAGAAACTCATATATTTACTTTCTATTTTTAGCCGGAAAATTTGCTCTTAGCTAGCAAAGCTAAAGGTGCAGCGGTCAAATTAGCCGACTTTGGACTCGCTATTGAAGTGCAGGGTGATCAGGAGGCTTGGTTTGGTATATTATTTTTTTTTCTCTCTCTCTCTCTCTCTCCCTCTCTCTCTCTTTTTTTTTCAATGCTTGTTCATCAAATGTTAATGCTGTTTTGAGGTTTTGCTGGTACTCCGGGATATCTTTCTCCGGAAGTGTTAAAAAAAGAGCCTTATGGAAAGCCAGTGGATGTTTGGGCTTGCGGTAAGTTTAATTTTGAAATTATGATTTTTTTACTGTTTTATACGATTTTTCAGTTGTTAAATTTTATTATTGAAAATGCACATTTATTTACTATTTATGAAAATAGTTTTTGTCCATTATGAAGTCATGCATAACATAGTAGCTAATTTTTATATCTGTTGGTTTCAGTATATCTGTTATTAATGAATAAATGAATGTTAGCAGCAGTATAAATTATGACGTCAGAGAAATTGACATTTAATTGTTTTTCTTTTAATTTAAATATTACATTATAATGTGCGACTGTTGTTGTAGTTTATGTTCCAGTTTTAGCATGAATCAAGTGTCAAATGATATGACATGGTTGCTAAGAAATCGCCTTTTTGAAGGAAATTTCTTTTTAGTTATAAAATTAAGTTTCATAACTTGTAATCATTCATTATATTCATTACATGGTTGTATAGTTTCATTATTATTTAGAAGTACACTTTTTGAAAAAGTAATTTATTGGCAATATTTTTTTTTATTTAAAAGCAGAATAATGTTAATTTGCATTTTTCTCGTTGTTATATGCTTAACTTAGAGTTTCAATCGTTCAGCGCGAGCTGTTTTATCATGTGCATTAGTGTCAATAATGCAAAGCTTGCGTTTTTTATATTTGCCATAAATTTGCCTATTTGCCACGTGAAATGCGTCAAACCATGACATTAAGTATCATTTTAAAGCTGTGCAATAAATAGGTTTTGAAATAAATTCAGATGTTTTATTGAACCATTATTTGTAAAGAAGATGCTCTATGTCATAGGATAACTTTAGGCCAAATTCTTTAGCACATGTGTATATATAAAAATATATACGTGATGAAAAAAATATGTGCATGAATTTAATTAATGAATTTGATTTGGTGAAAAATAAAGTTATTATAGTAGCTATAAATTAATTAGAAATGCAGATTTTAAAGCAGATATTTTTTTTGGTAATTTAGGCGTTATACTGTACATACTCCTCGTTGGCTATCCGCCATTTTGGGATGAAGATCAGGGGCGTCTCTATGCACAAATCAAACAAGGATCATATGACGCAAGTTATTGTTTCATTATATTTCCAGAAATATTGTTGAATTGTTATTCTATTTTAGTATCCTAGTCCAGAATGGGATACTGTCACACCGGAGGCTAAAAATTTGATTAATTGCATGCTCACCGTAAATCCGAGGAAAAGAATTACCGCCGATCAAGCGTTAAAGCATCCTTGGATATGCGTAAGAATTATCAGCTAACTCTATTACTGCACTGTATTGTTTTTTGTATATTGGTGGCTTTAAAAAAATTTTTATTTCAGCAAAGGGAACGTGTCGCCGCTTTGGTGCACAGGCAAGATACGGTGGATTGTTTGAAGAAATTTAATGCCAGACGTAAGCTGAAGGTATGCGTCTTTTTCCATTGTATGAACATTGTGTTTCTTGATCTTTTTGCTTTCAATTGCTAGGGCGCTATATTGACAACGATGATTGCTACACGAAATTTGTCCAGTAAGTTTTATTTTATTCATTATACAACAATAATAATTTCTTGGTGATAGGAATTTATTTGCATTTTCTTTGCACACAACATGCTGGATGTTTCACTGCTCTTCTGTTATAAAAAAACAAATCTTCTTTCTTCTTCTTATTTCTTTATCTGGCTGAAACATCTTGACGTTCTTTTTTTCACCTCTGTATTATTTTATTTTGCTGAATGACTGTCGATTGTTTTTAAAAATTATTATTTATTATTATTTTTTTAATTTTCTCTTGAAAAGCTAAATTCTTTCCGACTTTCAGAAATCAAAACTTCTGCTAGTTCTGATATTCACGCCAACAAGTTGTCACAGGTGGACTCAAGTAAGATTCTGGTGTTTCTCCTGCGACTAACCACCTACCCTTTTCTTGCTTAGCTTTTGCAGTTGAAGCTTTTTTTAAAATGGGCTGTGTACATCTGCTTTGCGTGCATTTTGAGCATGTCTTTTCTGGAAAAAAGTTCTTTTTTACATTTCTGTTTATTGAAATAGTTGTGAGGAGTAATTTTTGAAAATAGCTGTATTTTATTGATTTAAACTTTTCTTTAAACATTATAATTTGGCAGTATCTGTTCCGTACAATAAATAAGTATGCTATTAAGCAGAGGGAGTCTTGTCGCGTAAAGTTTTAATTCAGTTCTCATAAATATTTATTTCATGGTATAAATAATGAACATTATAATCTTATCAAGCGATTAAAATTGCTTAGAATTTTGTTATTTACTGGAAAGAAATTAATTTTTAAAGCGCATTGGAATTTTTATTTTGACATTAGTTTGAAATTTTTGACATATCCATACAACTCAAAAGTAAAAACGTGAAAAACCTATGAAAGAAACCCTGTGTTACTTTTTCTATGGTTTCTTTTTCTAGCTTTGAAATGAATAAGCACATTGATATATTTATTTTCAGCATCAGTATTAAATCAATTGTAATAAATAATTCTATCATTTGGAATTCTTTAATGAACGACAATCTGGTGAATGAAAGGCAATTTTAAAATGTTGTGAAGTAATTTTTATCAAAAGTAAACTGATGCACCTCTATTACTATTAAGCTATGGCGGTGACGACTAGATTCACTTGGGATATTGTTTGCGTGTATTGGCTTGATGAAGAAGATGAAATACTTTTACAATGATGTCATCAAAGCAGGGCAAGTTGCTTATAGGCAAGCCGTTTCGTTGGTTTGGGAATTTTAGCTTTCGATCAAATTATCAGTGTTTTACTGGTTCAATATTTTCACTTTGTTTCTGAAATATTAGACAAAATTAAATTTTTCTCTGAGAACAAATCAATTCAATCTTGAAGTTTTGTTCAAATGAGTAATTCTATATCTGGTTGTCATGTCATTTCATTTCATGAGCATCACAAACACAGTTATAAATTGCTTTGATTTTAATATAGCAGTTATGCTATAAAAAAAGTACTATTGAGTGTAGTTTCTAGTATTATCAATATTGCTCTCGTATATGAAAACTTTTTTTGGAATTGTTTAAGTTTGCAGTTGGTTAAAGTTGCAGTTTGCATTGCTTGTTTAGTGTAGCATGGCTATATATAAAATAGATTCAAACTTGTTTGTACAGTTATTTTTGTGTTTCAATAAAATTTTGTTGAGCAGGTTTTAATTGACAAATGTCGTGTTTTAAATATTTTTAACACATGATGAATGAATACTAAATTGGACAGTCAGTTTTATAAATCAATCAGTTTTTATTTTGCTGTTTTCAGTAAGCTCTAACAAGCGTCGTTAAACAAGATGATGGATGTTTGAGGGTAAAGTTCTATGAAGGTTTAAAAATTTCTGACCTATTAATCTGGTTTTGTTTTTAATTTCTTTTAGTAAAGTTGAAGTTTTAATAAACATGAAGATGCTTTGCTTTTAGAATTGGGCGTAATTGAACTTGCTTTTCATTTTGAATACAAAAGAAAAATTCCAGTTAAATCAATTGTTTCGCTTTTCGCCTTTAAGTTCAGTAATAATAATAATAATAATAATAATAATAATAATAATAATAATAATAATAATAATAATAATAATAATAATAGTAATAATAGTAATAATAATAATAGTAATAGTAATAATAATGATAATATTTAATGACGCTTTCAAATTATAGAATTATATGTGTAATTTTAAATTTTATAGCACAACATTTGTGCGAATAATATTGAAGGTAATATTTTAAAAAGAATGTCTCTATCTTGTTCATTATGTGTGAAATTAAAACGTAAAAGTATTGAAACTGTTCAAGTTGTATTGAAGTATATACTAAAGTATATATTGCTTGAAATGTAAAAATATTCATTGACATTTTCGAACGATTGAAGCGCTTCTATGTGGCTTATTGATGATAAAGTCGTGTTTTTAACGGCTTGGATTGATTTCAAAATGACGAAGCACTATTGAGCAACATGTCATTATCATTTTAGTCAGTGAAAGGGAAAAAATAGGCTGAGACAGAGGGAGAGAAGAGTTCAGGCTAAAGTAGAGAAAGCAAGCTAGAAATATAGATATTGGTAAAACAAGAATGAGTGTGTCAGTGTGTGAAAATGAGTTATTTTATTATTAAAATACGAGAGAGGGATAGGAGAAAGAAAGTGAGAGGGAGATAGAAATTAATTTGAAAAAGTTTGATTTATTTGATCAATTTTGGTTTGATTATGAAAAAAAACTGTGGTCTATTCGTTATTGTACTGTAAGATGTCAGTTGGTTTGGTAAAGTTCGCCAGATAGATGGATGGTCACACCCAACTGACATTTTGAAAACGAATGTCCATCTGCTGGCCAGCCGGCTGTTTTGGTCGAAGCAAAATTATTACTCGTAAGTAAATCAGCTAGAGAATGCTGAAACTAGCTTAGATTGGCGAATATTTCGAATGCAAATTAAGTAACTTTGACGACGGATCCAGCATCTCTACTTTTGCACTGATGATTTTTGGGTGCAGCTGACGAAGTGCATCGATTGCAATCAGCAGTTGCGTTTTCGTTTGCACGTCATCTTTTACACCAGCATTAGCAATGCTGTGTAGTGTTAGAAAGATTGACGAGTGATCAGGCTAAAGGAAGAGAGAGAGAGAGAGAGAGGGAGGGAGGGAGGGAGGGAAAATGAGCTAAAGAGACGGCATCACTTTAAGAAAATATTACAACCATGAATTGGTTTTGCTTCTTTCCTCCAAGCTGCATGCGAGATGTTGCTTGATTTTTATGCGTTTACGATTGCCATAATAGCTTTGCTGTTGTCGTTCTTTTGGAATCACTGTTGTACAACTGTATTGGGTTGGTTTACAAGTGTTGGAATTTTTTTATACAACGCTGCGACAGGTGCTTTTGCTGGAGGGCTAGATATAGGCAAAAATTTGCATACTATGCATGCTGATTGTGTTATTGAAATGTTTACATGAAGAAAAGAAAAGAAAATTTTTTTTTTGCTTTTTTCATTTCATTTTAGTCTTGTTTGCTGCAGTCCAATCTCAGCTTGATGCTTTTTTTGTAGAAAATTTTACCCTATATTCTTTGTTATTTTTAAAATAATTTTAATTTTTAAATTATACATTTCAGTTATCTCTTATTCTTGTATAATAATTTGATGGTTTTTTTTTGGTTATTTTGTCAGGTCGAGCTCTGGGCGTCAGAAAGGATGCCGGGACAGCGGTTAAAGATTCTTCAGAATCATCTTCGCATACTATTGATGAAAACGAAGCCGACTTGAAAGGTTAGTCATTATGTTTTACTTTTCAATATTTTTCTAGTCAAGATTTTATTACGTTTTAATCAACTTATCTCTTTCTCTTTTTATCAGTGAAATTCATTACCATTTTTTTTGAGGAAAACATTTTTGATATAACAGATAAAGGTTAGAAAATGAGATAGCAGCAAGAATTTGAATGGAAAGGACACTGAATAGATTTAAGTAGATGAGCTGTTGTTGTTTTTACATTTACTGCCTAAGAAGTGCATTTTTATAATAAGCAAGTTATTATCATTATAATCCTGCATTTGACAAACAGATAAGAGTGTATTAAAAGGCAGATAATGATGTCAAATGGATTTTGTAATTATTATCTTTTGAAAATTTTGTAAAACAGAGCATGTCTTAAATAAATAATTTTTGGAATAAAAGATCAATTGGAAGTACGATATATACATACACATAAAAAAACGGAAGTAGCAATTACTTGAATGAATTATAGTAATGATGAATTATTTAATCTCTACGAATAATAATTAGCTGAATAACAGCAAATCTATCTAAAAATATGAGCAAAATGCTATCTGAATAATGTAAAGTTAAAAGTGACATTAGAAATCATTGAATTTTTTTTTAACACAGTGATGTGTAGTTTTCTTTACAATTGTAATTAAGTTAAAAACTTCTAAATTAGTACTGGCATTTCTCGTTCTGCTAAGCATATGATGATTTTATTTATTCTAAAATAATCATTATTGAATTGATGTTATTTCTATTATTAATACTGTTTATTGTTGGTTTTGTTAGTTAATGATGAACAGAAAGCGAAAATCAATTTATGATAAATTTTAATTATTGATAAATTTGAATGCTTTTATATTCTAGTTGTCATTTCAACTTATTGTAAGGTCAGCAATGTTGATCAGCCATGGTGATAATGTTAAATATTTAGTTTTTGATTTCCTTTTTTTACATTCATTCTGAAGTGTTACTTTTTTTTAAATTAACAGATCAATATTCAAGAATGCCTTTTGCAATAAGCGCATGACATGAATAAAAGCATAAAAAATTAAAGTGAAATAGCACCAATAAAGTGAACTTGTTGAGTAAAGCAGTTTTTTCAAGCAAATTCTTAAAATGACTTTTCTTCTGGTGCTTATTCTTGCAGCTTTGATAAGAGCGACTGCTATCAATTGATGTTTCCGTTTACATTCGAAATTTTCCTATAGCTGTTTATTGCTGTTTCATGGATAATTAAGATAGACGTATGCTATTGCAGATACAATATACCATGATAAGTATGCAGTATATAATTGCTTATAGCATGATAAATTATGAATGAAAAGCGTTTTTTTTGCAGCTTATTGCTGAAAGTAATAATGTATAAAAGAAATTCATGTTAAATATTTAAACTACTTTTTTTTCAAACGTTTTTGTTTGTTGTTAATTATGATCACTATATAATTTGTGGCTCAGGTTTGAATCTAAAACATGAAAATACGGTAATTCACGTCGAACATCCAAATGCAGTTGCGGAGCGAACTTGCTCGCAAACGACACCAACTTCTCCGACCAGTGAGTTTAAACGGAGTGTCTTTGTCATACCTTTCACCACCAATAGTGTAGAAATTTCATGCCTGCGTGTGCCATATAGAACTATCGTTATTGTTTTCCCAGTTATATAGTTTGCCTTTTAGTAGTAGTAGTAGTAGTCGTAGTAGTAGTTGTAGTTGTAGTAGTAGTTCTGTGCATTGCTCTTTTATCAACTGCTTGAACTGAAAATGCACCGTTTTGTAATTTTTCTGCTTTTCTATTTTATGTCGACTTTACTAGAAAAGTTCTTTTGTTTACATTATTTTTAGCAAAGAGAAAAAATTTATTTTTTTTTTTAGAAATTTTAGAGACAACGATGTAAACATAAATTATCAATAATTTCACGTAATTTAGTGAATGAATTGTTTTGCAAATTGTATTCACTTTTAGTTTAGAAAATGAAAGTTGCATTTCAAATAATATGGCTCGATGTTTATCATGTTGATAACTGACAAGCTGATGCAAATGATAGGAAAATTGAAATCTTAGGACTTTTTATTATCTAAGATTAGATTTTAAATAGGATTCGATTTTCAAATGCATCTTGACATATATTAATACTTTTGTTTATAATATATTCAGTATTATGCTTTTGGTGCACTATGCAGCAGCTACACGCAGAAAGAATAGTTGAACTGATAGCATGTTAAATTATTATTTATTTTTCAAATATATCTTATTGAAATAGTAATCAACAGCGACATCTGTTTTTGTTTTGTTAGCTAATTTTTTAGTTTCATAAGTGATTGCAGAAGCTACTTTGAGTAATGTATGGTATGTGGTATGTATAATTCAGTTTGTTTATATATTTAAACGTTTTCGGGGTTGGTTGAAATTTTTCATCTAGCAGCATTAAGTTTTATTGAAATGTGCTTACTTTATCGGTTGAAATGTAAAATTGTAGAAAAGCTACATAAGTTGATTGTTGTATTTATTAGCAATGTTTGAAACGATATTGTTGTAAATTCAATTGAAAATACTAATTTTATTTGATCATTAGGAAATTTTAAAATTGCGTATTCATATACAATTCATAAAAATTCACAATAGGCTTGCAATTCAAAAAGTATAATTGTATTTAAAAGCATTTTACATCCAATGGAACATAAATCAACGTTGATAAATGCATCTTGTGAATGATGTATGTTTGTTGTTCTTCAACTGTTCAACTTTTCATGAATGCAAGCAATAAATGATTAGTAATGTTTGATGCTTTTTATCCCGGTAGCATTTTTAGAAGAAAAAAAACTATGCATGCATTGTTTTTCAAGAATGATAAATAATTATGTATGGAAAGTGATCATTTTAGCCAGAAAACGAGAGATTATTAAGTTGACGGAAATTCTGCTTGATGCCATTACCAGATCCGATTATGATGTTTATGCGTAAGTTGGCGCCAATATGTTGCTCTGTTCGAATCGGTCCACTGAGATGGTGCTGTGCTATATCTTGTAGAAAAATGTGCGATCCGAATATGACCTGCTTCGAGCCGGAAAGTTTGGGAAATTTGATTGAAGGCATGGATTTCCACAAATTTTATTTCGACCATAGTTTGTCGTTTTGTGTTCTTTTTTGATACTTCTCTTCATCACTGTTCAACAATTATCCTCTGTAGAAGAAGTCTGCTTTTCCGGTCAATTGCCTGGGAAAATGAACTGCAAAACAACACTGCTCAATCCGCATGTACATGTGATGGGTGACGATGCCGCTTGCATTGCCTACGTTCGACTTACCCAGTACATCGACAGGTCAGTCAGTGTATTTATTTACAAGATATAGTTAGATCAAATTTGTTTTCATTAAAAATGAAATTTTTCTTTTCTTTTCCAATTGTGATAGTATCTGGTTTTAAAATTAAGTATGTGTTTGATTCAGAAATAAAGAAGCTCAGTCACAGAAAAGCGAAGAATCTCGCGTTTGGTGGAGGCGTGATGGAAAATGGCAGTGCGTCCATTTTCATCGCTCCAACGTCTGTTATCATCGGGATGCACTGTGATACAGTCCGATTTGTGAAATCAAGGCGCAAACAGACAAGCTCTCATTATTGGAAAAGGCGATTTATCATTTTTAGACTGAAATATATATTTCATTTGCGCAGCATTGCATTGTTCCGGTGTCAAAGCTCCAATGGATTGCAATCAACGATCGATTCATTGATTGTCTGTTTATTTATTTGTTTGTTTGTTTATTTATTTATTTTTTAATTCTTCTTTTTCTGCTGCTAACTGAAGAAAGTGAAAATGAATCTTTGCATAGAAGTAGGAATGTATTTTTCTTTTCTTTTTGCATTGTGAAACGTTGTCACGTCACGAAATCTGCCTTTTCCTGTTTATTCAACTTTCTTTTTTTTTTACTATATTTCTCTTTTTGTTTAATAATTTTTAGTTTCACAATTTTAGCCTATGCGCCAAATAGATAGACGTTTCACTGGTAATATTTTGAAAGTTTCATTGTCATGGTAATTTGGATTGCTTGTTATGCAAATTTAACTGATTTGCGGAGATTGTTATCTTCGTTTGATCTGTTTCTTTTGCTAGTCTAAGTATTTTTTGCGGTTGTGTTGAAACTGTACATGTAATTCGTCTCTATTTATATTTCATGTTATCAATTATTCAATTTATTACCGAATGAATTCATTTATTTCCAATGACTTATGTATATATATATATATATATATATATATATATATATATATATATATATATATATATATCACAGCCCAACTCTAATCAGTTGATGATACATCATCACCTCTGAATTCTTTTCTTATTTCTTTTACTTTGTGAACTTCGTGGATGATCGTCTGTTACTGTCTGTGTTCAAGTGATATTCTCTATTGTCTGTGAATATTTTTCCTGAGATGGCATTTATAAAAAAAATATTCAAAAGGCAATTTGTCCATTTTTTGCACAGTTTTAATTCATTAACTTTGCGTAGTTTGCAGAGGGCTTATGTTCACAATGATATGCTGAATATCTGTGGAGGTGACATTCTGAAAAATAGTTCAAGTTCAACGAATTACAATATAACATTGCTTTTGGTCAGATGACTTCATATTTGCATGTCATTACCGCAGCGGTATCAGTTGCATACAGATGTTGCAAAATAATGAATGTTATTAAATTTTCATTGGAATTTAGCACAGTGATAAAGAATGCAGATCAATCAGAAAAATGTCCACATTACAAATGCCAAATGTGCCTGACTTGGTCGGTTATAGATGACGTTTGTTATTATAGTTAAAATGAATTTCTCAATAGCTGTTGTTGTATCTGTTAGTAACTTTGTCCTCCTAATCAGCTGAACATCAGAGACAGCTTAAAACGCAATTTGATGACTTTACAATTTCATTGATTGCATGCAATATAGAAATAAGAATAATTCAAAGTGAAGACATTGAATTAGAGATTTCGTGCAATACTGCATTATTTTTCTCTCTATAAATGACACCTTTGCCAACAAACAATTCTGTCAAATATCCCATTAAATCATCGATTCTGTATAATTGACGATTTACGTACGTAATCGTCTTACAATATTGTTTCCATATATGGTAAAATAATTCTATAATACATTGCACGTGCCTAAAGGCACCTTTCGTTTTGCTGTCCTTATAAGTTAATATCTTGAAAGCTTACAATAAGTACCAAGCATGAGCGCATTAAATGTCATAAATTGTTAATTTCTTTCATTATAGACATTTCAAATTTATTATTATTACAAGTGAATACAGCATGTGAAGCTCATTTGGGAAGCGTCATTTTATTAGAGTGAACTAAGCATTAAAACAAAAGCAAATAGCCACATTCTGGACATCTGGACAGAAGTAAAATTGATAATAAAGATCACGAGTAGCATAATATTACATAAAACTATCGTTTTACAACAAATTGTACATAGCCAAGGCATACGGTGCTATACTCAGGTATTAATAAATATTATCAGCTACAGTGTTAGAAAGTTGTTTCAATTAATCGATTAAACAAAATACATGAAGGCGAGACTAATCAATGCAAGATTTCATTGTTCACATTTGAAGGTTTAATGATGATGATTTTCAACGGTCACATGATTCTCATCATTTTAATCGAAATGCACGGATAATGAAGGAATATAGAGTTGACCAAAACAACGAAATATTGCACAAAACTTTACAATTTTAACGAATTCTTCACTAAAATGTCAAGAGTGTTCCAATTACTGAAATGCAAGCTTCCTTGTTCCTTTTCAAGAGAGACAAACTGCTTTTCTGTGCATTAAAACAGACTATTAAGCAGATAACTTCAGAGACCATTTATTTCAAAAATACGGCGTAGTTAGCGATGAAACTTAATAGAGCACACACATTGAAAAGGAAATTGCTACAAAATAAAAAATAAAATAATTCCATTTCAAAGATAAAATTTTTATAAAAGCATACATGGTAAAAATGAAATCTAATACACAGCTTTAAAAACCGAAAATGAAATGACCAATCAAAAGAAGATCTTCAGAAAGATCTAATTTTCTAAAACCGATTTCTAGCGCTCCATTATGCAAATAACGATCGCCATAACGGTGCTTTATCATCACTAGTGGGGCATTTGCTTGTTTGACTTACGTGGCAAGTGGTAGCGTTGTAAAATGTTCTCTGAATTTAATA
>JYDV01000061.1:134685-228886 GCA_001447645.1 Trichinella pseudospiralis
TAGCACAGCATTAAATAACTGAATATAATAGAAATACTCTAAAATGATGTTTGATAGAAAGTAAATTATGCAAATAGAAAATTACTTTGCCTCTTATTATTAATAGAACAATTTAATTTTGTATCACTTATAGCATAGTAACCTTGACATAGTGAACAATTTTATTACATGACGAATATCATTACGTTTTTATTTACACATTTCCTACTGTGCAAACGTTCACATTTGTGTTCGGAATAAAATTTCAAATCTAATGAGACTATTCCCGCCTTTTCTAATTAAATATAACTCGAGAAATCTTGAAAAAACTGGGAAGCTTGCTTTGTATTAACATGTGCAATGTAAAGTTTAAAGCAATTTATTCCAGAACTACTGAATAGTTTAGGTTAAACTTTTCCAAAACATCATAATTCATTAATATAAAAGTAGATCAATCAAAAAAAGTCCAAATTTTGAAAAAAAATTTTTTGGCCATTTTTGGCAAAACAAGCAAGTCTATAGTTGAGAAAATTTCGAAAATTTCGAGAAAATGTTGTTTTTTCAAAAGTGGACAAAATGGATATTAATCGATTCGGAATAAAATTTCAAAACCAATGAGAGTATTCCCGCTTTTTCTAATTAAATATATCTCGAGAAATCTTGAAAAAACCGGGAAGCTTGCTGTGTATTAACATGTGCAATGAAAAGTTTAAAAGCAATTTATTCCAGAACTACTGCATAGTTTGGGGTCAAATTTTCCAAAACACCATAAGTTATCAATATAAAAGTATATCAATCAAGAAAATTCCAAATTTTGAAAAAAAATTTTTGGGCCATTTTTGGCAAAACAAGCAAGTCTATAGTTGAGAAAATTTCGAAAATTTCGAGAAAATGTTGTTTTTTCAAAAGTGGACAAAATGGGTATTAATCGATTGGGAATAAAATTTCAAATCCAATGAGAGTATTCCCGCCTTTTCTAATTAAATATATCTCGAGAAATTTTGAAAAAACCGGGAGGCTTGCTGTGTATTAACATGTGCAATGAAAAGTTTAAAAGCAATTTACTCCAGAACTACTGCATAGTTTGGACTCAAATTTTCCAAAACACCATAATTCATTAATATAAAAGTATATCAATCAAAAAAAGTTCAAATTTTGAAAAAAAATTTTTTGGCCATTTTTGGCAAAACAAGCAAGTCTATAGTTGAGAAAATTTCGAAAATTTCGAGAAAATGTTGTTTTTTCAAAAGTGAACAAAATGGGTATTAATCGATTGGGAATAAAATTTCAAANAGCGCACGCTTCCCGACCCTGGAGCGGGGAAAGCCTAGGCTTTCCGCGCTGAAGAGGTGGGTGAGACTTCGTTGTTTCACCTGCCTCAGATGTGTGGGGAGTTTAGTGTTTTTCCCTTGCTCTCAGGGGAGGGGAGATTGTGCGTTTTGCCTGCTCAACAGAGTGAGGGAGAGTGCAGTCTTTCTTGCTCTTTGGGCAGGTGAAGCGCACGCTTCCCGACCCTGGAGCGGGGAAAGCCTAGGCTTTCCGCGCTGAAGAGGTGGGTGAGACTTCGTTGTTTCACCTGCCTCAGATGTGTGGGGAGTTTAGTGCTTTCCCTTGCTCCCAGGGGAGGGGAGATTGTGCGTTTTGCCTGTCCAACAGAGTGGGGGAGATTTTGCATTTTTCCTTGTCTTCAGGGGAGAGGAGATTCGCGCTTTCCATGAAAAAAATCGCGAGGGTGGGGGAGATTTCGCGTTTTCGTCGATTTGAGGGGGAAGGAGGTTACTGTTTTTCGTGTTTTTTTTTTAAAAAAAAGTTTTTGGTTGCGGTGGAGACTTGCCCCCCCAGCTCTCCTGCCCCCTTGTCCCCCCCGCCACCCCTGCCCCGGGGACTTCCCACGGCCTCCTCGCCTCCAAACCCCTGTGCTGTCCTTCACGATTTTCGCTGAGATGACCCTGGGTGGATCAGCACACTTGATCCACCCTCGACGGATCGGTCACTCCGATCCGCCGGAGACGTAGTTTCCTCACCAGAGGGCAGCTTTGTTCCGTGAATGCAAATTATTACTGACTCTGTACTCTCTGCCTCCTGCACATAGAAGTTGCCGTCACACCTGATACTCAGTATTACCGTACTATTCTGAAGAACCACCTCATATTTGCAATACTTACCGTATGATTTACAACTCATCATTATTAATTTACCGTATTATCCCTACTTATAGTTTTAAATAATGATCACTGTAAACCTGCTGTTTCGTGTTACGTATTAATTGCCTAATTAAATATACAATTTAGAAGTATTACAGCTCAATTTTGAATTTGCGTTGCTTTTAAAACATTCTAATTATTTGTTAAAATACTCTCTGCTGAAATATGTAGTTATAAATGAATTAATTATAAAATATTACAACTCATTTTTGTTTTTTCAGGGTTAAGTATTAATTAAAAAACCCTCATTGCTAAATGATGCTGTTACCAGTGACGTCATGTAGCCTAATTAGAAGTTAAAATACTCAGTGTTGCATTTACGGTGTATTTTAAACATTCTAATTAACATATTAATATTAATCTCCTGTTTAGTAGATTGTTTTCCTACATATTACGGATTACTAAAAAGCCTATTTATAGAAAATAACTTCCTATTTAAAGTGATTAAGCTTGTTGCACCTTGTCTAAGCTAATTGTTTACTTCATTTATTCCGTTTACCAATTAAAGGGGACCCCAATTAACATTTTTCTCATCAAAAAATTGATTTCCAAACAATAGTTTTCTGACCACTAATTAATAAATATAATCGCTTAATTAAATATCAGTTATTATTATCAGTTACTATTAATCACTTAATGATTATCAGTTAAAACTTAATGAGTAAATAATTGCGGTTTTTTAGAAGATTAAATGTAAATAAAAAGTTGATAAACATCTCAAATTTAATAATTATTTACCTTGCTCAAATATTAGGTGAATTTTATTTATCATTTAAGCTCTTAAATGAATAAATTAATTTATAAAAGTTTAACAAATTTAAACTATTTAGCACGTTTATAAGGGAAATATGGATGGAGATTAATTTTATATGTATTATCCCTAATCTGATGAAAGGTGCAACGCCAAGTGAACTAGTTAAAGGTGTGACGGCAATTCGTATGTTAACAATTGGCAAAAAGACAGAGCCAAGTAATAAATTGACAATCACATCACAAAGCTTACCGTTTCTCTTTTGGAGTAACGATCTCCTCTGGATTGGAGCAGAAACAACACCGTTTCATCACTACGTCAATTGCGAATTCTCATAGCCAAACACGATGCTACAGATTTCACATCTTTGTCCATTCCATCACCAAATGGACGTGGGTCATCTCTTGAAAATCGATCCAGCAAGCACAGGGGCTACTGCTAGGAGGCTCAGCCGTGGGAAGTCCCCGTTAAAGGGCAGGGGGGCGAGGGGCGGCGCAGGGGCAGTCGAGCCGGGCTTGACCTTGCNGATCATGTAAAATATAAGCAAATAAAAGAAATGTAGATGAATAAATAAGTAAATAAAATACTAAAAAATTTCAACACTGTTGTTCAGCAATTGTAAAATTAATTTTTGGAATATTAAAAAATAAATTGATAATAAAAATGCACAGCCAAAATGTATGCAAGCAACCTAATACAGGACGTCAATCATATCATAAGCATTGTTCTATTGCTTACTTTTTCATCATGTGTAATTCAATTTGTGTTTGTAAGAAATAGTAAATGATTGTTGTTTGAAGTTTTCTGCAAATAGTTCCACTGGTACCTGCATTTGAGTGATGCATAACTTGGATTTTTAAAGGCTTGTTTTTAACATTAAACTAGATATAAGTTAATGATTACAATTTCGACTTCATTTTGATCTCACCCATATGAAGCATTCAGTTTTATATCATGTGAATTCTGAAAGTGAAATATATTAGTAAAGTCATCTCAAAATGCAGAACGCAAAGTCATACTTTGTTTGTCTGAAACGCATATAAAAATCAGAAGTAATATACTACTAATAATATATTTAACCTTCATCCGGGAGATCAATTTTNGAGTATCTTTGTACTGCGTGGTGTCGTATTTGTCGGGATATTTTGAAAAAACCGACAACTTCTCTTTGTATTAACTTGGGCAGTGGCAACTTTGATGACTATTCATTCGTAACTGCTTTATTGTTTTATCGAATTTACCGAATATTTTACTCTATTCCAAAAATGGGTTTTATGAATAAGAAAAAATTAAGGAATTACCGTTATCTCAGTGGCACATTGCGTGAAAGTGTATTTAATGAAATGTTGGCGTCAACGTTGGATGATGATGTGATTTTCGTTGGTATGATTGAGCGCAAAATAAATTCTGTTCATTTCTTAAATTTTATTTAGTTGGATTTCATTAACTTTTATGTTGATTTTACTTCTAATAACCGCAAGCAATGTTCGCTTATTCTAATAACATTTGTTCCTGAGTTTTGTTTCAGTATTAGAACAATTTTTAATTTGAAAATTTGTTTGATGCTATTTTATTGGTGACATGCATTACAGAAAAAGAACAAATCAAAATGAAAATATTTAATTATGATTTTGATGTAAAATTTTATAGTTTTCTGATATAAGTGATACTTTTTCTTTCTGGCAATTGTGTCTTATGTTAAATAAATTATCGATTTTGCTGAATTAATAATTGGTGTGCATAACTGTTGAGCAATAATGTTTCCTTTTATGATTGGAGAATTTCATTATTCGTTGCATTTTTCTTGTGGCGCGCTTTTCTTTCTGCTGATATGATGAGTAAATTTTTCTTAAGATTTGAAGAAGCACCAAACATCATCTCATGAATTTGTTTTATTTTGTTAGTGTATTTTATTATAACCATTTTGAAGTGATTATTATGTCGAAGAACGGCATTCTATTAACATTTCAGAATCGTGCCTACATTGTTGTGAACTAATGGAAAAGAACGTCAAATAGCCACATTTTTGACATCATTCAGAATTCAAATTCTATGATGAAGATCATTATCAGTTAGGGTGACATGAAGTTATTGTTCGTTGAAAATTTTAGCATATCCAGTGCATCGGTTACGATACTCTGGTATTAATGAATGTTACCAGTCTTAATTGTAGAAATTCATTTCTAGTGGTCGATTTTATGAATCAATCCAATATGCAACTAATGAATTCAACGTTTCGTGGGCATGCCGAACCATCTTTGATATAAGTTTTACCAGGTTATTCGAAATGGGTGGAAAACGAAAGAAAAATGAGTTGCTGAAATCAAGAAAATATTGCACATGGCTGCTGTGACTGCGAAATAATTTAAATGAATAATTCACTAAACGGCCGATATTGCATTGCATACACAAATGCTTGTATTCTGGTTCCTTTTCAAGAGCGTTTCAGAGTGCCTGCTTTGCTGTGGATTGAGGTATAGGCACTGTGCCAACTTTAGTGACCATTTATTGCATAAGCACGGGCTAAACAATAACTGCAAGATAAAAATAACTGCATAAATAACAATAATTGCGCGGTGAATGTTCTAGTCACGTTTCTCCAAATCCAAATGAACAAATTGAAGGAAATAAGAAAAAATAAACAGTGCGCAAAGCAGTTTACAATGCTATTCCATGATGTTCGAACTTCGTTGGGAAAACGCCATTACTCACGCACCGCACACTGCACGCCAACAACCATTAAAACTGATACCTCGTAATCGTACACAAAGCAGTGGAATAAAAGTTTGCTTGCATTTTTTGGTAAACAAGTCCTACTGTAGCTCATTTTCAGTACATTGAGGAAACAACACTTTTCACGACTTTTTAAATCTGAAATCACACCAAAATGATTACATGTTCCAGCGCTTTACAATAATAATTATTATGTTGCTATATTATAATAATTATTGTTATGCTATGTTATAATTACTAGATTCATTCTCATCTCAACTATTGGATTTGGAAAAACTTAAAAAAGCACAGTTTGGAAAGTTAGAATACGGGACTTACAGTAATAATTACGCAAGAACGTTCATTGCAGTTAGCTAATAAGGTAAAGCTTGCTTGACATGTATTGTTGTTGTTGTTGTTTTAAAGTCAGTCAGTCAATCTAAATATAACCATAAAACTTCATCATTTCTGAAAATAATTTCTCGCAGCAAATTTAACTTTGTTTTCTATTCTTCACGTATTATTTACAACAAACAAACAAAGTAACAATTCAGTACTTACCGAACAAAATGCAGTTGACTCTTTCTGCCTTCGAAACGCTGCATTGCAAATTAGGATACATCACGATCATTCACTGAATAATGCATCACTACTCATAACTTTGTAAAGCACAATAAACATACTTCCACATATTACAACAATCTTTCATCTGATATCTTGCATCGTTATATAACAATTATAATTGCAGAATATTGTATTTTGAAAAAAAAACTAATGGCAGTGTGCGAAACAAGACGCGCAAAGATAAGCATCAACAGCGCAAAAGAGAGAACAACTAACTGAACGCGGCGCTAGATCAAAGCTGGAGACCAGTACAACTTTTCCCCAATTTGAAGGCGGAGCCAGAAATCCAAATTGACCAATCAGATTGCGCATTACGTCCGTTAATTCTCTTAAAAATTAATACTTTCTAAAACAATCCAGTATAGAGTGTAAATTTAAAAAATGTTAATTTTATTCACAGTAGATTTGAAACGTAAAAAGTCCAACAATCGCCATCAACTGTAACAATAATTATTTTAAGATTGGTAATCATTTGATTACATTTTGTACTTGCAAATCATAATATGGTAGGAAAAATTCGCTTTTCGGAATTTTTGTCGTTAAGTACAAACAGTGTCATTTGGAAAACTTTTCTCTACTAAGTATGATTTAGTAAAATTTACTGCGTTGAAATATCTTATCTGGATTAATAAACATAAATTTTGCATACTGTTGTAGTCAGCAAAAACATCAGTTGTTCGAAAGTGATAATTCTTTCCGCCTGAAGAATTCGGATTTTTTGAAATGGGAAAATGTTACAAAAGAAAGAGAAAATTTAACAATAAAAGCCATGGAAACAAGTACACCTCAGTATATAGTCATATATATATATATATATACATACGTGTGTCTGTAATAATACGGTTAATAATACCAATACCAATTTTTGTCTTAAGAAAAGTTCCTGAAAGAAAAGCAGTTGATTTCTCTGAACAAGAAGTTCCCCGTTCTTGCCGCGAGTTGATGACACTGAATCACCGCAAGTTATACAAAAAGAATAAGAAATGTATGTTGAATTGCAATGTTTTCGAAGATAAAAATTACATGAGAAGCAGTGTGCTTTTGTTAGTTCCAAAGCAACGCTTTATCCAGAATAAGAACGAAGATGACGTTGAATTTCTTCGAAGAGTTAATCAAGTTACGCATACTCTGCTGGAAGAAGAAATGTTTAAAGTATGTTATTTTTAAAATTTTATCTTCGCTACGTTCTTGTCAATAATTAATATTGTATTTATCTTGCGGTTCCAACTTTTGAATGATTGAATTGTTGTTGTGATCGTGAAACTGTTTTTTTTTGTTCTAAGATCAAATTCGGCATAGATGATGCGAAACACACATGCAAAAGGTCGATTCAGCAGAATTCCGGCCATGCCAAGAGGAAAATTAATCAGCACGGAGCGGAGAGCAGTTTATTGAACAGAAGAAGAAGAAGAAGAAGCAGAAGAAAGGACACCACGTTTCAGTGTGATGATTGAAAATTTCCACATATGCGGAGAAAAGTTAACGAATTCTCATGATCGGATTTTTTGTTTGAATGAAAAAAATTTACCAGTAAATTGTGCTCAGGAAATGGTCAAATTGTTAAACAATTTTGAAAATCTATTTTCATCGTCGACATCAGCCCATTCTGATGATGTGGAGTGACCAGTTGCAGGGCTTTTTTCGGCAGTGCTGTTTGCAGTTTTTGTTGAGCTCTTCCGCTTTGGCCGACGTCGTTTCCTGGGCTTTGCAGTAGCGCTGAGCGGGGCTTGATCAATGATATTTTGGAACGGTTTACAAAATTCCAGGAAAGATGCAAAACTGTTTTCAGCACTGGCGAAATATTTCTTCTCAAGCAAATTCATCGGTTTCACATCGCGCGACAGTTCACTAGCCAAATTGATTAGCATTCTTCCAGAAAAAAGAGTACTAATTTTTGGCCATTCGAACGGTTCTCTCAACACATAATTGAGCCACGTCATCGTTGTCAAACTGGCTTGCCAGATGTTCATACTGTGCGCAATCTGTAGGTAAAGTTTGCTTTTCATTCTAGTGTCCAGCACGGGAACAGCGTTCAGCATGCGGAATACTTTTGAGAAACCTTGTTTGTTGTGCTTGGGAAATAAGTAATAAGCAACTGCGATGAATGCAATCAGAATGTTCTTGCTGGCAAACTCAGTCGCAGACAGTGACCAGTGACGAAGAGACAGAAAATACAGTTGCAGATTTTCAGGCAAGCTGATTATTTCCGCTTCATCGCAGTCAACAATACGAAGAAACAGCGTTCTCAGCTCTGCACTGGTCATACTGCCGATATCAGAAAGACTGCACCATTCCGAAGATACAGAAATCATACGAAAGCGGAATCCTTGGTTCAATCGTACGTACTCTTTAACTTGAACTTTCCCTGTATCTTTCAAAACTATTCCATATAACGCTTCCCGTAACCTTGTGGAACTGTCATAAATGGTCGGCTTTGTAAAGTCTTCGACAAACGTAGGCAGTACCAATGTCTGATTGCAACGAATGGCTATTACAATTGGACATGGCATCTGGCCGGCGCAGTAAAGCTCCACTAGCCAATCGGGCAAGTTCTTGAGCTGCCGTCTTGTCAAGCGTGTTGGATCTTCACAGTCACCCATAACTCTGGCGTTCTGGTAAAACTTGGCACCGGACAGAATAATCTGACGCAGCGAACGCGCAGACGATTTCTTCACATGGCTCAGCACATCTTCAACTGCTTGGGCAAAACTTTTACCTCGAAGCCAATTCAGAAGACCGTTCATGTTGCGATGCTGACGGGTTTTGCAAACCTCTTTTCCATTCATCATCACTGGCTTGGAAATTTGATTGTAAAACGAACGGAACTGATTACCTCGAACGAAGTCATTCCCAGAAAGAACGGCAAACAGAGGCATAACTTCGGGTTTCAGATTGGGAAAATGAGCTTCACAGTGAGCAAATTGATACAAAGAACAATTCAACACACCGTTGCGAGATTCCCATTCGACTGATCCAAGTGGTATGTATCCGGCGCGGAGAGGAAAAATGAAAAAATCACTATCTGAAGATAAAACTGGATAGTTGTGATAATTCGCGTAAGCTGCAATGAACGCGTCAGCTTCACCGGCACAGTAATAAATTTTAATATTGTGTTCTGTCAAAATTCGATGCAACAAATCGCATGCCAGTGGAGGAAGTAGCAATAATTTTGAAGACGGCTCTTTGGACATTTGCCTTGCCAGATTCATTCGAGATTGTTGACGTAAAATAGTAGTGCGCCTTTTCAGTCGAACTTCATCAGTCTTTCCATCAATGAAAAATACAGGAGAAACATCCGACTGTTTCAAAACACATAAACAAATACGGCATGACTTTTCGAAAGCAACATAATCTCCACCGCAAGCGCTGTCAATGCCAAAATGCAAAAATATTTGATGTGCAAATGCCAACCCGTCTACCACGATACGAGTTGATTTCAGTACATAAGGCAGAAAAAAACATCCTCTCTCGTCCTGAAAAAATGATGTCAAGCCAGTTACTCCCATGTTGGAGAAAGAGAAATTTCAGTCGGTGTTGGTATACTGTAGATTTGTTAAAGAAAATTCAGGTACAATTTTGTTAAAAAAATTGTCGTAGGCGAAAACATTCCTGATTCTAAAAGACTTCCAAACTCGACGTGGGGTCAAATTTCCGGGTATGAATTTAAGTCAAAAATAAGTAAAAAGAAATACATTCGAAAAAATTCAAAAATCCAAGAAAGCTCGAACAGTCGCTGCTATTCATGCTGTTGTCGTTGTGTCTAAATCGCGTCATTTAACTTGCTTGGTAAATCAAGACGATCATGTGTAGCACTAAAGTGAAAAAAATGCAATTACACATCCTCAACTCAACCAAGTCAACAAACAAGCTAGCCATTATTACTGATGATAAGATTTTAAATTTCGACAATAATTTGCATAATGAAGCATATCCAACCTATATCAGCAGCAAAACCGGATACTCACTGAACGCAGGAAAAGAAATATAATCATCGCTTGTGGGAAATTGCTAAAATTCAAAAGAAACTTTTGAAGTTTACCTGGATCTAGATTTTTCGCTCAGTTTGACGAAACTGGCCACAGAAGTTAAAATCTTCATTTTCATCAATAAGCTGCACTTTGATAAATAAAAAATTCCTTCACTCAACTACTAAATGCAATTGAAAAATCAACAGTCTCTGTCTGTCTTTCGTGTCTGCTTGTCTAAGCAACGCTTTTCAATTTCCGATTGATCGATCGTCAATTAATTAGCGACGTTGTTACCAACTAATTCCAAACAAGTTGGCTGATCAAATGAAGACCATATTATTTGTTTATTCCTTTATTCATATTTGCAAAGGATGAATTCATTACAGTGTACAATGCTTTAGATCAACTTCAAGAACTGTGAACATGCAACGTTGATCTCGTAAAAAAAATCGACAAAGTAATAACAACGAACAAGTGAACACGCTTTGCACGACTCTGATGCTGCACCATTTCATACTGCATTGGAGACGAAAAGCACGTACCAGCAGCTCATGCGTTATATACAAAAACAGCATTACAAAGTAGCGTGGCATTTCTCTCAGGCTACTGTTTCATTTCAATAGCCGATGCAAATTTTCAAGAAAAATATGCAAAAACAATGTCATTTCCACTTGCAATTTGTACATTATTATACAAAGAAGAAGTTTGTGGAATGAAGTATAGCAGAGTATTTTCACGCTAGTGGTGCTCAACAGTGTTGCTGGTCTTGTTCGTAAAATGAATTTTGTTGAATTGAGTTCAAGTTGCAGATGATGATGATGATGATGAGGAAAATTTTGTCCACTCGCGCAGGAACAATTATCTTCCACATGCATGTAAAATAATATCAAACGTAATAACTTGGCGATAAGAATAGTCCAGTCAAAACTGACAGCTGTTCGTCGGTGAATTGAAGCTGATGTTCACGCCAACTGTCGACGTGAGTTCGTTTGAACTCTGACAGCGTCTCTTTAACACTAGTTCGAACTATGTGAGCCGAATCGTTGACATAGTGGCACAGTTGCATCAAAATATCCGGCAAATAATTTGGAACTGCATACGGCTGTGAAGAAACAATTGCCGAAAGTCCCAATATTCCAGCATGACGAACTTCAGCTTCTGCAGACTGACACCAATCTGTGAAACATGCCTAAACCCATACAAAAAAATTATACTTTATACATTATACTATGAATTATATAATTTTAATAAACCATATTTATCAACAATTTTCACTGGGTTAATCAGCAGACAACAAAACACAAATACTACAGACTAGTTAATAATAATAAATAAATGACAACAAATGCAAATGCAATGAAATCGTTTCTGTTCTATTTGGTCAATTTAATTATGCTTACTTACCGTCAATTCTCCGGTGGGTTGAATGTAGCTGCAGTGAAGCAATGAACAAAGTGAATTCGATGCCGCCTTTCTCACCTCCAGTTGATCGTCCCGCAACAGAGAAAAAATAATTCCAACCAAACGATCGCGGTTGCTATCAGTGTTGAAAGAGAACAAATTTGAAAATGCACTAAACTGCAATACGTGCAACATAGAAATACGGGCCTTCCACCATTTGCGTTTGGTCACCTGAAAAGCAATGTTGACTAAAACAAACAAACAAACAAACAAACAAACAAACAAACAAGCTCACAATTTCACACTGTTCCAAAAAGTACGTCGCTTCAACTTCGGTCATCATTATTCTGGACAAACAGAATTTCAACTTTATCTGACAAAGCTCTTTCAAATCCACTCCGGATCTCTCGTTTTCAAAATAGCACAACAAAGGCAACAGCTTCAAAATGCACTTCCGAACCGGCATGTTTTCCAAATGAGAACCGAACGGAAAAGCAAAATTGAGCAACGTCTGAAATTTCCAAATTGATTCACTGCGTTTTTCTCGCCTCTCCGATTCAGCCTCTGGCAAATTCTCTTCTGCCAGTTCATCTGAAAATTTTCATTCCAAAAGCAGAGAGAAGAGTAAATTTTTTCATTAAAACAAAATTTAAAAAAGAAAATCAAAATTGTCAAATTTGAGTTGAACAATTTTACCCGGTGCAGACATTTCCGTTTCCAAAATCAAATTCTCCAAGCTTGCCAAGCAACGTTCGACGAACAAATCTTCACTTGGTATCACAATGTCCGACTCGTTGGTAATATTGGCCAAGTCGCAGTGAAATATCATTCTCAACAGTCTGCATATAGCAAAAAGATCAGTGCAAATTGAAATGAGATGAATGAATGAAAACCACCTCCCGTAAGCTTCTTGAACAGACGGATACGGATCTGCCATTTTGGATTCAACAACTGGCAACAATTCATTCCAGACGTTCATCATTTGCCAATTACGTGTGAACAATAGTAAACCAAGAACGTAAAGATAACTGAAACAGTGATGAAAAACAAAGCATTCAAAACATTATATTATAATGCAAATTTTGAAAAAAAAACCAACTTGGAACGTTGTGCAGCAGTGCCGATGGCTCGCTTGATCACTTTGACCACAATTTCAATGAACCAATTCATCTGTTCCACAGTGTAAAAGACCAAACCTTCGCTGATTGAAATCAACCAATTGTTCATCGTTTCCGGTGCAAAACGGTCGAAAATCCCTTCCAGCATGCTGGCAAACCACTGCACGCAACGTTGCTGCATCTCGTACGGCCACAGACGCATGCCGTACAACAAACCGCTGCAAATTTCCGCAGCCAGACGTTGCTTTTCATGACGTTCAGATTCGATCAACTGTTCCAACACTGGCTTGAACGTCGCCAACATCGACTCACCGAACGTCAGAAAGAGACCCTAAAAAAAAAAACAAATAAATGAACAAAACCAACATCATCATCATATTGTTGGGATTTACGCGAAAAAATCTGCAATTGTACAAATCGACAGGCTTGTAATCTTTGCTATCCAAAGCCAGAGACAAGCAAAATTTTTCCACAAATTCAGCATCCGTGAATGCCGTGTAAAGGCCCACTTCAGCGTCGTTCATTTCACACAAACGCCGGTCGACGGCAGGCTGCGCAGACAACGGTGCGCTTGTTTTGCACTTTCTATAAGCGGAAGCAAATGCCAGCAAAATTACAAGAAAAAAAAATTTTAATTCATAAAACAAAATAATATTCTCATTCCATCACCTTGACCAACAGTAAAATCCGCAGTGGATTTTTTCCGCAAACGTCGCCTCGTTCCATTCTTGGGCAGTTTTGGGCAGCTTATTTTTGTCGTAAACGCAGAACGCGTTGTCGGCACGAATTCCCCATCTATGAGGCCATTTCACTTGATCCGCATAAAGTGGCGATTGGTTTGGAATTTTCAAAGGTACTTTTTCCACTTTGGGCTTTTGCAAGACCAAATATTTGGCGAAAAATTTTATCGCCATCTGCAAAAATATGGATAAATAATAAATTTCAATTGTTCAAAGTTCCAAATTGCACTCACTCGACGAATTTGGATATGATCCGAGCGAAGTTGCTTAATCAACAGTTGGACAGCACGGTAAGGAAACATGACTTCCTTGTGCAACTGCAAAGTGAGAAACGTGAGCACAATGCATTCCTGCGACCAAGGTCTGTTATTTTCAAAAAAAACATTTGAAACAACAAAAATGACGAATGATAAAAGTGAAAAGAAATTACAATTTTTGCTCTTCCACAATATCGGTGAGTTCACAAATCAACTGCTTGTATGTTCTGAAACAAATTACTGATGTTGAAGAAAAAAAGAAAATTTTTTTAATCACAAAATCATCAACAGTTACTGTTCATTATTTTCATTCCTTTGACGTTCATGAACCACGGCTTGTTGAATGTCTGCTTCCGTGATGCGACAAGGCAGCCCAATATTTTCGCAAAGTAAATACCCCATTTTGACAACCTCTTCAGGCATCTATCGTTCAAAAAGAAGAAGAAGAAGAAGAAGTTATACACATACACACACACACACACACACACTGAGCAAAACAGACGGAATACTCACGGTAAATTTTATAGAATAAACTTGAAAACAGCTTTGTATCTGCTTTCCCATCTTAACAAACAGTGCAATTTCAGGCGGTTCCCTTGGAAATGTGCAACGAGCCAGTGATATCCAAAGTTGGTACGTTGCTTGCCAAATGGAATCAAAGAAACTGATAATCTCGTTACAATCGTGCAGCATTCGCATTGCACCCTGAGAAAGAAAAGCAAAATTAGAATAAAAAAAAGAATAAATGAAAACAACAATGTGCAAAATTCAGCAACAGTGAACAAAAAGCAAAATTATCACTTTGAACCGCGCCCTCGAGGCAACGTCGTTACTATCATCACGGTATTGGGCAATAGTGCCAAGCAGCATGTCGAAAATAAATTTTGAAGAAAATGGAAACGTTTCGAAACAATTATTGAACACCCCACGGGCATATTCACGAATCTAACGGAGCAAAATGTACAAAATATACGACTGTTAAATTGATGATAATAATAATAATAATAATAATAATGATAAAAAAATCTTACTTCATCATAAGGACTGGTCAGAAGTTTGAACAATTTAGAAAACACTTCCATATGACTTTCATTGTGCATCATCTCACAGTCACATACCAAGCGTTTCTTCAAAATAACATTACAACAAATTCATTCCTCTTACAACAACATAAAGATATACCTGGTGGAATAGTTTAATTTTGAAAGCAAATAAAATTTTTGCCATTCCATTTCTGCCTTTCACTTCATCGCTCATCTTTTTACGCAAACTCGTCATTTCTTCTTCCAACACGGAACAATTTTCCTAAAGCAACAGTCCTATGATTCATCATCATCAGAAGCAATATTTTAAAAAGAATAGAAAAGCTGCACAAACATACCATACTGCATCCACGCGACATCAGCAAATCTTGATAAATCCAGCATATTTCTTCAAGCACTGCAGTCTCGTGTTCTCGATTGGCCAACATGTAGTCGAGCAGACTGTTGATTGTATCTTTGACCAAATTGCGAATGTTCTTACCGTCACAGTCGAGGGCTTAAAAAGCAAAAAAAAGCACAACTACTCTCAGCACACTTTTCGACGTTTCGACAATTACTAGGATAGCAGTCGTATATAGATTGATTAGCGATGACATCCCTGGGAACTTTTGAATTGTTCACATGTATCAACTTTCCATCCATGAAAGGCAAAACAACCGACGCACCACTTATACAATGTCTTGTCAAATTCAAGCATTTGACAATTTGATTTCTGAATTGAAAATGTTCACTTTCTTCAGTAAAGAAAAAGATCCAAAAAAAAAATCATATCACTTCGTCAACTTTTCCGGCTGCTCCAGCAAACGTAGCTGCGGATAGAGAATCTTCTCAAAAATCCGACTCACCGCATCCACTTCAGCTTTACCAGGAAATCTCCAGGTCATTTGGAAATTTTTACAATCAAATTGTTCAGCCCAATTCTAAAATAATCAAAAAAATATCATTATTTCCACATCAACATTGACATTTAAATAAATGAATAAATAAAATCACCCGTATAGCTATAAAATGATCGTCAGGTTGATTCAACGTCTCTTTGTTCCTCTCCGCATCGTCCAGTTTCACTTCTGTCAGCTGCATCAGTACAGTTTCCACAATAACGGAATAGCAATTAACCGCAGTGGGTGCTTGCAATGGCAACAACAAATCAAACAATTCAAGCATGTCGTCAACAAATTCAACAACAGATTTGCCTTGAAATCGTAAAAACTGAAATTAACTGAATGTTAGTTTAAAAATGAACAAACAACTGTTGCAGAAGCAAGCTAGAAGCTTTTTGCTTTTGCACCTTTGAAGAAAAATATGCCATACCTGATCTAGAGCCATTATATTGTTAATTATTGAAAAGTGAACTTCTTCTTCGTTTTTGGTTTCTTCTACAAGAAAAAAATAACAGTTGAAAAGAAAATGAAATGAATAATACAATTTACGCAAAATTTACCAGTGATCATCGATTTTAATCTACCATAGTACAAATTCCAAAGGCGCTTGAAGCAGCGATCAAAATTTGCCTGAAAAATGCAATATAAAATCAATCTTCGAAGCAAAAGCAAACCGAACATAACGTAAAAAAAAAAAATTACACGCTTACTTCGCAAGCATAACAACAAAGTTCAGCAATGAATACCATTGCCATAGCAGATTCGAATTCATTTTCTTCGGCAAAGCGTATAATATTTTCCATAGCATTCTATTTTTGTACAGAAAAATACAATTAAAGCCCATTGAAAAATTATTACTACTTATTCATATTTCAACAAACCTTGACGACCATGTCGCTGCTGTTGGCCAGTATAAAACGACCAACCGTTGAAACAGCTTCTTTGCAAACGTTCGCCTCAGGACAATCATCGAGCGCATTACTATTGCCATTGCTCACGTTGTTGCCGTAGCTTCTTAGTGCATAAAGCAACCTGAAATTAAAAAGAAAAACAAATATGCATCATCAAATAATAACAACAATAATTTCACTGCAACAATAAGAATAAAATTATATTGATAAAATAGAAAACATACCAATCAACAAAACCATCGACAATATCCTCGAACAAAGCAGTACCGGCGCAGAGTTCTTTTTCAATCTGAAAATTTATCAAAATTTCAAATTTCTCTTTTCAACGTTTCAAAAATACAAATCTCCCTCTCTCACGTCATTTAAATTATCAACATATAGTGGAGTGTCGCAGTTGTCGACCAGTGGCAAGAGTTGTAAAAAATAAGACAATGTTTCCAAGATGGTGGATATTTTTGAAAAATCAGAAACATCTATTGTTGACTGCAAGGACTTCAGAAACGGTATCAGCCTGAGACCATTAGCATCATGCCTGGCCATACGCAACAAAGGCAAACCAACCGATATCATGCTTACCAACGACTGCTGAATTCGATGCGGCTCAGTAATGGAAAGCAAAGACGACTCGCAACTGCAAATTATAAATTTCCATAAAATTCATTAAATGATGCACCAAACAACTGAAACAAAAAATAACAGACAAACCTATCCAACACTATGGGAACAACTGCTGTTGGATCCATACGCGATAAGTAGTGAAAGCATGAAGCAACAATGGCTGAAGATCTTTTGCCGAACATTCCCGCTTGAACGCAAGGAAGAATTGAACTCACCAATTTCGATACATACTGCAGAACAATAGATTTGCATAGTTAATTTGCAAAATATAAATATGCAAAATAATAAAAGAAAAACTATTAATAATGCTAACTTGATCGTCAAGCTGGCAATCATCAGCAGTGGTAGCAAGCCAACCCTTTCGTGGGCGTCGTTCTCTGTTCAATCTTTCGCAGATGTTCAAGCAAAGTGCTTCAATGAAACTGAATATCGCATTCTGCCATCTAAAAATTCATCACCATCTGGTAAGCAAATGTTTTTTACATTCAAATTCAGTTCATCAAAAAAAAGAAAGAAAGAAAGAAATGCTCTATCAATTTTTCGCGATACTTTTTAAAAATCTTACGACACAATCTTTAGCCATCTGATTTAGAAAAATACCGATAACTTACTTTCCACTATTAGATGGATGACAGTACGATTGTACAGCTTTGAACAGTCTATCCAAATATTTCAATACATCATTTTTGGGTGTTGCCATGTAGCACACTAAATTTCCCATAACTTTCAGATCGAAACTTTTAACCGCACCTCCGAGACTGAAGTTGGAAGCATCACGAGTGTCTTTCACGGAAAGACGAAACTGTCTGCAAAACAACTGACAATTCATCATAACTGACTTTGTAAAATATTATGAAAATTATCAAAAAAAAAAACTAACCGGAGAATTTTATTAAAAATAAAATTCAAATGCGGATTCCAATCTATCCAGCCCACATTGTTCTTGGCCAACCGTTGAAGTAATTCAACAAAATAATACTCCCAAATACCCGAGTTGGGCAAATTCTGCCACCAGTACATCAATTCATCAAACCACAGTTCATAGCCATATTCTCTTTCATTTGGAGACACAGCAGTAGGCAAGAAATGGCACAGCGCTACAAATGTATTCATCTTAATCTGTCCAGTAAAAAGGCACATAGACGGTCGCAATCGATCCAATATTTCTTGCGTAGCTTCTTTTGGAAAATACATCGAACTAAGTTTTATCGCATTTGCTAACAAAGCTGGCAAGCCTCTAAAAATATATATTGCTTGTTTTGTCAACGACCTACCATTCAAACGACAAGTCAAATTTTGACTTACTTCGGAACAGCTACTTGAAAATCATCATCAAGCTCTAATACTGTTGTTTTCTCATACCACGCAAACAAAACTTTCCAATCTAACTGCAGATCCTCGCGTGAAATGTAATACCATTTCCTGCAAATTTAGAAAAAGCTTAATACAATCCAATACAATTAAGCAAATAAAACCAGTTACTTCAACAATGCTATAAGTGCAGTACACAGATATTCCACCGTGGGATAGTCGATGTCTGGCGATGCTAGCAATTCATAAATAATCTTCACAAACATGATGTGATCTTCTTTGGTGAAACAATATCCGTAAACATCTATCATACTAAAAACAAAAACGATAAGAAAACATAACGTAATGTTTTTTTAAAAAACTTATTTCAATATAAACATTTTCTTAAATAAAAGAGAAATGCCGTTACATCCATATTTGTTACTTAATCGTCAAGCAGAAAAAGTACTTTTTAATCATTAATTACAGTATTGCCATGTTTGTTTCCTCTCAAAAAGTGATAGCAAAATGCAAGCATTTGCGCGCAAAAAGATTTATCCGTCTAAATGCAGTAGAAATTAAACTGAAGTGAAATAAAATACTCTTTCAGATGTGAAGATCTAAAAATGCGCACCTTAATTAACCAACACAAAAAGACACCCAGACTGTAGTTGAACAATTAAGTCGGGTCAAGAAGTAGAGTATACACATTCAAAATAGGAGTGGAAAAAAGTTGAAAAAGAAGTAATACTGAACTAAAGATTAAGTGACGGAAAAGGTTTTCATGCAACAAATTTAAAAAGCTGTAACAGTAAACAGCTACCTTTTTTTACTTGTAAATTTCTTCAGTTTATAATTATTTTACTTACAAAAATCCATATCCTGTATGAAATGGGTCAATTAGGGTCAAATAACCGTCAAAGCTAGTGTGAAGAAAAAGAAAACGAATGCTTTTTCTTGTTATTGCGTATCAATATTTCAAAAAATATTTTTGAAACTTGTGTCAAAGCAAGTGACCCCTTCCAAAAAAAAAAATTTGCAAAACTCTATGATTATTTACCTTTCGACTTGTGAAATCCAAAACTGCAAACCTGGACGACACTCTCGCAGCAACAAGGAAGAAGCGAGGCCAGATTTTATTTTCACAATATGTCCAGTAACTTCTTCGCTCAGCTTGTCATAATAGGGCAAATATTTCAAAATAAACCGCTCGTGAAGCGGTTTTCTGTTCACATTCACAACATCAACTTCGTTTACCTTCGACATGGCGTAACTGAAATCTCTACATCCGGACGAATCGTGAATACCTACAGTGCAAAAAATACAGTAAAGAAAGTCAAGTTTCGATTTTGTTCCCGATTGTTTCAAAAGAAAATTTTCAAAATTGTCATCATTGCATTTTCGTTGATTAGAAAATTTTTTCCAAGATTTGATTAAAAAATTTTCAACATAAAAATGACCAAATCTTTTTTTTCCTCGTTATTTTCTTGTACTGTAATTGTATATCCTGAAAAATAAACAGAAAAAAATAAAAACAGAACAAGTTTTGAAGTGAACAAAAAAAGTATGCTCTTTTTGAAAAAAAAGAGTGCAACATATTTTCGTCAGTTGTGTCAGTCAGTCATTCAGTCAGTTAGTGCTATAAAATTTCAAAATTAATTGTCTGATTTTATTGTTTCAAAAAAATCGCGTACTGGTCTAAAAGGAAAATGAAAAAAATGAAAAAAAAGACAATTCGCAATTGCAACAATAAAAATGAACATCAACTGGAACAGTACCTGTACGTTACAGTAGGAGTAGGGTACTGTGCTGGCGAGTGAGAACTGAGAGGCACTTCTTTCGTCGTCGGTTTGTGCGTTCAGTTGCCGCGCATTTCGTCGTACTGAGAAACAACAAGCGACGAAGAAGCTCCGGGAAAGAAGACATCCGGATGGTAGCGAGCCGACCGACGTTCAGCTTTGGCCAACAGTCGGCTGGCCGTGTCGACGCTCACCTTGTAGCCGAGCTTGGTCGGACCGAGTGACCAGAGCCAGCCGGCGGTGTCGGCCGAGCTCGGACAGTTCGGCTCGGAGACGAACCGTTTCAGGAAAGCGTTCTGCCGTTTCAAGTCGTGCAGGACGAAATCCCGGTCGGTCCAGTGGCCGCCGGTCAGCCAGACGTCGCGCAGCCAGCCGCCCAACGGCGCCAGCACTTTCACCGACCGCCGGGAGTGACCGGCGGCCGTCCGGTGCTCCAGGAGGCTCCTCTTCGTGCAGCCGACGAACGCGAAATAGCCGACCAACGAGCTGGCGTTGCGGAATTTCTCCCAGCAGAGGGCCAGACGGTTGTGGTCAACACCGACCGTCCGAAGCACGTGAAGCTGAAGCACGCCGTTGTCCATGTTGTGCACGTTGATCTGATTGAGCACGAAACTCTGCTCGGCCCAGTCGAGCAAGTAGTCTCTGGATTGGTCGGAGTTGCGGACGAGGTAAGAGCCGGCGGCTACCTCGCCGCTGAAAAATCGCTCGTAGTGGATTATCTGATAGTCAGGGTCGATGAATTCTTCAACGCAACGATGGAAATTGACCGGAAAACTGTCCGCATCTACGAAAAGTAGCCAATCCACCCGGTCCAAGTAGACCGCCGCCACACAGTGTCGTCTGAAAAAGACCGAAACTATGTGGCCACATCTCCTCTGGCACCGCTGGTCTTCTGCAAACGGCTTCACGACAAATTGCTCATAGCCACGGCTGTCGGCGTAGCACTTCCAGCAGGCGATTGTGCCTTCGTACCGTTCCAACTGGTCGGCGTAGATGAAAATGCCAATCCGACCGTAAAGTGGCTCGCAGGCGTTTCGAGACTGCAGCCAATGGAGCTGTGCCACGGCCGCTTCGCGACGCTTCTCCACCAACACCGAGTGGAGCAAGTCGACCACCAGCGCGACCAGCAACAACGCCCAACGTCGACCCTGGGCCGAACGTAGTCGACCAATGATCATCATCATCAACAGCAGCAGCAGCAACAACAACAACAACAACAACAACAACTGCTTAAACCAAAATTCAGTTCACCACACCCTCACAGATCATCGTCAGTCAACTGGTCAAAGTCAACTTCATTCCCCCTCCCCTCCTCCCCTTGCCATCTCGGCCGGTAGTCATTCATTGCCGTTGCTTGGTAACGATGAAAACGGAATTTTCATTCAACACCGGCTTTTTCGCTGCCTATCAAGCAAGCATTGGACGAGACTGAACAAACCGGTCCCAGAAAAACAACGCTCACGAAATACCAGTTCAACGGTTTCAAGGCCAGCATATATCTCTGGATGATGCCAACTGAACAATCAACCGTCCTAACATACAGCAGAGTGCAAAAATTAAAATTAATCTTTCCAGAATGAGATAAATTGATACTTTTCGACATTCAAATTTTAACATAACTTTTACTTACTACCACTTCTCCAGAAGACGTTGAACAATCAAACAACAAACAATTTCCACAGTAATCTTTGCCAAAATATATCAACAAAAATTAGCCAACTAATTAATGGGCAAGATTGATCAAAACATTTTTTTGATGCTTATCATCAAATCAGTGATTAATTCAAATTGCAATCGAATCTTCTACTATAAACTCATACAATTAGTTGGGCAATATGTTCTAATTTTAATCTAAATTGAAACATTATTAATGATTTTCAGGTTAATCAACGGAGCACAGTGAACGTACAGTGCGCTTTGGTAGTCTGATGATCACTGTCTTTTACTTTTCCAAGCTTTTTCCATCAAAACTGTCTCACTCACACGGCTTGACGATAGCTTTCTACAAGTGCAAAATGCTAATCTATCAAAACAACAACGCTCACAATGTACAAATAAGCAAATATTATTATTAACACCAACAACATGTATAACTTTCATCAATTTTTACACACTGCCTAGCTCACAAATAAAATGAATATTGCACACATTGAACAACAACAATGGCTGAAACAGTGGAACGAATTTTACATTTTGTGCTAAAAAAAATTTCAAAAATAAGATAATTCAAAAAATAGAAAATTAATATATTCTGTTCCACGCTATATATGCACAATGCTATGGCATGCCTGTCTTGTAACAATAATCATAGCATTCTTCTCGTGTTTTCGGTGATGGCCATACGTTGAGCTCATAATCACGGCAATAAGGATACATGTAAATTCGGCATTCATCTGTTCCATCCAAGTGATTAGTCTAAAAATGAAACAGTAAAACTGTTCCATGCTTATATGCATAATCAATCAACTAATTAAGAAAACTTTCAATAACAACTGATTGCATTGCTTTAGTGTGTTTGTTCACGTTAATAATAAATATGACAAAAATCAACCAGCACTGAACGCTCAGCTTACATATCGGTACCATCGAAAAACGGTCATAGCTGGATAACGAGGTGCGCTTGGATTTGCTAAATTTTGACAGCCATTCTTGAACAATTCGTCGTACATGTACTTTGGCATACGATCACAGCCTCGTGCTGGACTGCCTGACATGATTTAAAAATAAAAAAAGAAAATAAATAATTCCCAACAGCGCATTAAAATTATACGATTATTAATAAACAATATCTGTTCACACACCTATTGGACAAGCACAGACAGGGCAAGCGTTGAATTCACGCACTATAGCACAATTACGTCCATAGCAGCGCACCTCTGGACAATGTTTCGCCATTTCCATTGCCACATCATCTGCACCACTGGAGTGATTGGAAGAAAAAATTTCCTCTGCTTGTTCGGAAATATTTTCCGCTTTCATCAGCAACAACGAATTTGTTGAAAATTCTTAAAACTGAAAGCATATTCAGCAGAGATTCTTTTTGTTGATCAAAAAATTATAACAAAAATGTGTGTGATCAATCTGTTGAAATTATTTGCAACACAAATAATTAAATAACATAAATAATATGACAGCGAAATGAACAAATAAAATAAAATAATCAACCTGCAGTTGTGTTCGCAGAAATTGCTTTAACAAAGATAAAATGCACCAACACTGCACAATAGATCATGCTTTCAACAATGATCAACCAACTGATGATGATTGAATTTCTTTCTTCTGACCGTTCATCTTCGATGTAATGAGCAAATCAACGATCACATCAAAACGGACCAGTTTTGATAGTAACAATTAATAATGATGATAAAATTAGTTACAAATTAGAATATCCCATTTGTACAATTTCATTTGCAACTTCAACAAGTGCCATTTCAATTCAAGCATTTTCATCACACCGTATTGCTCTTTTTCTTCTCTCGTTTCAAATTCTTTTTTCACAAAATTCATCAACAGAACAGAATTAATTAATTAATCAATTTAAAAAAAAGCAAAAAGAAAAACCAACCACTACCCAATTTTGAACAGAATTAGACCATTAAAATCAGAATGATACTTCTGAATATTAAAGGATAAAAAGTGAAAAACCTCTATTTAAAAATAGCACTACAAACATTACAATAAAATGACTCACAATCAATAAAAAAAATCAGATCACTTGATGATATTATTCAAAAATTTTACTTCAAATATTCCAGTAGGTAAACAGTTAGCATGAGCAGCAGAATAAAAACTAATTAGCGATCGTCGGCTGATTGAGTTCGATCTTCCACTTTCATGCATTTCCTGAACTCATCAATTTCTTTCTTACACTTTCGCCAGTCTTTGTGTTCAGCATAACATTCCTAAGCATAACATTTTAATAAACTTACACAATTTATTGCAAATGATTAAACTGTTAACATTTAACATTTCGTTGCTTGAAGATGCTATTACCTGCAGAACGTAATGTTGTTTAGCGCATCCACTTTTTTCTAATAATTTATCAAAGAGATCAACGTCATCACGAGAAATAACAACCCGCTGTCCGCTCATTATCAAATTGTTGTTCCAATACTACAATTAATTTTATTTAATGAAACTGCCAATAATTCAAAAAATGTCATCCTATTATTTTACTAAAAACAAACATTTATATTACATTTCAACATTCATGATCACCAACATCAAGTTTACATTTATTGTCAATCAAATAAAATGCAACCTGTGCACTTTACAAATTCACAAAATTTTTCCAATCATTAAGATTACTGTAGTGAAAACAATTACCCGTGATACTGTACCTCATACGCAGTGACAATACTAAATTCCTACTGCTACTACTAATACTATTATTGTTGGATTTATTATTAAAATAATAAATCTTTTCGACAATTCTACGGTCAACAGATGAAATTTAATTTAATACTAATACTTCAGTGGTGTAGATTGAATGCAAATTGTACACCAGTTTATAAATTGTCTTATGAATTGAACAGCTTCACATAAACACAAAAAAAAAACAAACCAGAAGTCACATTTGAATGCAATTTTATACGTGAAAATCACACTTACCACGGTAGAAAATTTTCAGAATTACAGTAGTATTAATGACTGTCAAGTTTACATCCAAACCAATTTTTTTCTTTCTTTATTCACTTGATTCACACACGTCTACATGAATTAATTGTCACCAATTTGAGCTGGATATATGCTGTTTTACAAATCGCAGTATTTGCTATTTTCTACAAATTTGCAGTTGCCATTTGACTTTGGCTGAAGTAGTGTGTTTGTCCGCCTGAAGTACTTTAAAGAATTAAATTTTTTACTTTCAATAATTGAAAGAGTCTGTTATCTGATAAATTTGAAATAATCTTTTTCAATGCCCTCCAAGTGAAAGCTGAAATAAAGCTATTCATTTTTTGACTGACGATTGTTTCTGCAAGAGTCAATTCTGTGAAAATGTCTCAGCGTATTGTTCAGCATAATAAATTGTAAAGAGTAATCAGGCGGCAAAATGTCAATTTCAATATTACTGTGATTGTACATGTTTGAATGAATTATTTGATCTTAGCTAGGTTAAGTACAACAAATGCAAAATCAAAGTCATACAGTTTCAGTCTGTGAGAAAACGATATTCAGGTTGATGAAAATCTTCCGTAAATTACTTTAAAATATAAGCATCACAGGAAGAAACGAATGCCAAATTATTGCTTAATTCGGAACAAAAAATTCAAAGGTTTTTTCTGATAAAAATATAATCACATTAAAAATTGAAGTTTCGTTGCAAGAAATGTCAAAAAAAATTTGCTTGTTATTGAATTTCTCAATTATCATAAGCAAAAAATATTGATAAGATATCTCGTGGAAAATAAAAACGACTGTTATCAATGAAAATAAAAAAAACAATTTATTAACAACAGAAAATGGAAAATTTGAAAATTGGAGAATTTTTATTCAACAACCAATGGAAAAAAGAATAGCCAGTGAGACAGGAGAAGTAGACGAAAGAAGAAAGTTTTACGGGCTCTCATGTCAATCCCGTAAAAAATTAACATAAATTTAAAAATGCATGCTGCAAGTGAAAAAATAACTTTTATACAAAAAATACCTTTCTCATAATTGAAACAATTCCATGACAACTAAACCATTTTTGAGGATGAACTACCGGCACTGTGAACCAAATCAAGCGGAATTCTATCGTCACCTTCTTCTTCAGAGACTGGATGAAAATATTTAATATGTACAAGAAGAAAAAATTTCAATGAAAAAAAAAAGAATAAAAACTTACTCTCATCTAGAGATGTTTCGAAGGGACGATGTATTTTTGATACCATAGCAGCAAGATCTGTGAATGATTGAGCGGACGTAAATGCAAACCCCTGAAAAATAAAAGCATCAAAAATTTAGCATAGCAGCAAAGAAAAACCAATCGTATAGCATAAAGCTCACTTGTTTGAATTTCTCTCTCTGAGCAAATGTGGAAATATTAGCTGATCGTCCGTCAAACACTTCTTGCAATTTGCCACTGGACTTCCATTCTTCGAACAAAGTTTTCCCATGCCAGTATCCAACATTCTGAATTGGAGAACAATTGTGATGAATTGTTGAAAATTGAAATCAAATTCATCATATTTTCATACGAATATTTCGTCGAACAAATTGAAATCAAATGTTTGATATTTATCTATTGGCGGACGAACGTAATGACAATATGGTGCTTTTTTCACCTCTTCCAACTGTCTCACACAGCTAACATAAGCAAGACGTGATTGAATCTCAGCCATGCTCATTACCTGTTTCACCAGACAGATGAAATATGAAATCAAATTTCACATTTAAGGGCATATAAAAGAGGAAATTCAAGAAATTCCTCACCCGAACAGGCGATGCCCAAGGATTGTATTTTTTCCACAAAGCCCACCAACCAGACAACGAATCGCCATAGTTGGTGAATTCAGTTTCCGTCAATGCTCCCACATCCACTGCAATCACCGTTCGCACACCCAAACTGCGCATCACATCAGCTGCAAAATGCACATTAAAAAACTGAACTGATACAGAAAAAAAAGACAAAAACAAAATAATAAATGCAACAAAAACAGTGCCAATAATAATAAAACCACAAGTTCAATGAAAGCAAATGTTAAAAGACAAGCCCCAAATGATAATGCAAAGCAAAATAATGATGCGCCCTTTTAATAACACCAAAAAAATAGCACAGTGCAATATAAAGAAAAAATATCTACGCATATTGTACATCACACTTCAGCCATGATCTAAAGCGTGCAGTTAAACGCACAGAATAGCGGACTTATTATAAAAAAAAAAACATCAATGAAACGTTTGCATATTTTCATAGCATAAAAACTTACATGCAAGCAGCACTTCGACGAGTCACTCGCTCAAATCAGGCGATTTTTATTATCTTATAAATTTAAAATGTTTAAAGTGAAAATCTAAAAAGTTGATCATTCAAAAAATTAACAAATGATTTAAAAAAATTACGTTTTTAAAAAGAAACTAATATTGTCATTATTATTTCATGCTCATTTATTATTGTAAATCAAAATTTTCATTCTAACTCTCAACCATATGTAATTAGTTGAATTAGTCAAAATGACATTTAATAAATAAAGAAAAATTATTTGAAATAAAAAATTTGTTTAAAAATTTATTTTCACCTGCAACAACTCCCACTACTCGTGAATAAAAATTCACAAATTTTAATTTTATTAATCTGAAGCAAAAAACATGCATCGAATAAACTAGTAAATCTTCACATACATACATATATATATATGAATGTATTATTAATTAAAAAGCACTGCAAAGTCAAAAGAACAAAGCCCACACAGCAGCATATTGCTAATATTTACAATAATCACTAGCTTTATTAGTTAGATTTCATTTAATTATGCAAATTTTTCGTTAATCTATATTAGCACAACTATTTTGCATGCAAAAATGTCTCCAATTACATTAAGGAGCAAACAGTATTTCAAAACATGACTTCTTAAAATTAAAAATTAATGCTTGACCTCTATGAAAGAAAAGTTTTCGAAAACAATCTATATAGGTGTGATTGATGTTACCACAGGATAAGTTTATAACATCAACAAAAAACAGATAAGTTTTCTCAGCTTATAATATCGTTTTCATTTCGTCTCGAATACAATACTCCGCTTATTTAATATTAAAAGATGATCTGCTTTTTCTCACAGTATGGGGACCCGACTTTGTGACTGAGGCATTTTATTATTAGTGTTATTATTATTATTATTACCTGGTAAATTATTTACATAGCCGCCGTCAAGGAGCAAGTGTTCGTCTGTGAGATCAAAAATGGGTGGAACGAAACCGGCCAGCGACATGCTAGCCCTGCAGTAACGCCACAGCGTGCCTAACAGCAAAGCAACATAAAAGCAGTGGGAACAAATAACTGACCTGGCAAATTGTTCATGTAACAACCGTCGACCAAATAATGACCATCAATTGGATCGCACAGAGGCGGCAATATACCAATGTAGGACATACTGGCGCGTGTGAAGCGCCACAGTTTACCTGAGCAGAACAATAACAAAACTAAGCTATTCATGCAAGAACATACCACTTCGATGGACACGCATCTCTGATGATGTGATGTCAGTGGTCACGTTGAAGTATGGAATCCAAAGATCTTCAATTTCGACGTCGTTGAATACTGATTTCAACAAACGATTCAACGCTTTGCCTAAATAAGAGGTAATTGAAAAAACAACGACAACAACATTTTCTGAAATTTAATTCTTCATATATCATTAATAGAAAACCAAATCACCCGTAAACAGAGCTGATACTGGATACGTGAGATCAAACAACCTTGCCCAAAATGACGCAGCTTCCTGTCAAAATTTTCAATTAAACAATCACACTTTATCATGCTGAAAATTGTTTCAATAAACAAGTGATGATTCTCACTTTGAACGCTTGCTTGGCGCACATGATCAACTTTGGTACATCCGAATCCAGACAATACATGCCACCAACAAAAGCACCAATACTAACTCCGGCAACAATATCCACCGGGATGCCGTGATCTTTCAACGCTTTAATAATGCCCACGTGAGCAGCACCTCTGAAAATTTCATTTCATCACTTTCTTTTCATATTCATCATTAGCAATTGGAGAAAAAAAATGTTCGCCTGCATACCTTGCTCCTCCTCCTCCGAGAACAATACCAATTGAAGTAGACGTCAACGCCCGAGCTAACCTCGCAATGTCCGTATATCTGTTATCATATCGGCGGATGATTCGTTCCTTGTATCGCAACTGTAAAAATATTAATTGAATAAATGGGGAAAAATGTTTTTTCTTTTGTAATTATAGAACAGACCATCCTTTTTGGATTACGCTGCCTGAACACCCGATCACGAAAGCGCACATGATAATGCGATGAAACCCAACCATGAAGATCAAGCCATTCGGCAGTACGACGAGGTCGATCTGTGGAATCGTGCCAAAGAAGGATTAACTCCTTTTGCGCTCGTACAGTTAAATTTTCCAACTCTTTTTCAATCTTCAATCATTCACTTTACACATACAACATATTTCTTCATTTATTTAACAGCAATAACAAACCTCGCCAACCATTGGCTCCTGTTCACCGTTAGCAACAATCAATATGCAATCGGCACGCCTGATACAAAGTGATGTAAATGTGGTCAACTCAACATCACATTGATAAAGCACGATACTATTACTATCCTCTTGCTGATTAAGCCAGGTAATTATCTGATATTCATTAACCCTGATAAAAATAAATTTGTTTCATCAGTTGTAAAATAAAATAACAATTGCAATTCACTACTTGTCAAGTGCAGTTGGACCGAGCATATCTTGCAGCGTATAAGATGAGAACAGTTCGGTTGGTGTAATTGAGTTCAAAGCATTCCAAAGTTCCACCGTAAAGCCGGTCAAAGGGACCTCATCAGAGACGGCAATCACGGCAATTGTATTCAAATTCGACACGTGCGCCAAAGGTTCACGATGTACTGAAAATTGAATTTGATAAATTGTTATTCATTATTGTTGTCCTTATTCCTTTCTATCAATAATTCTTCAATCCAATAAATAATATTAACATTTTAATTCGAACAAAAGCATACATAAATAATACCTGCCGATATTGTCTGCTGTTGTTGTTCAATAATACAACGCCCAAGTAAACGAATTATATTCGACAACACTTGAGGATGTTTGCTTTTGATGAAATTCATCAACGTAGCATATATTTTACAGAGTTCAGTATCCCTTAAAATAAAAATGATAAAAATGAACAAAACAATACAACTGAATCAATCAATCACACCGAATGGCAATTACTGACGTAGAACGACGGCGTAGAGTCCAAATTTCAACCTTAAAAATTGAAGACAACGTCAGTAATATACATATACATATACAGATACATATATATCTTGATCAAAGTCTACAAAAGTACACATACCAATCCAACTACATCACCTCTACCGTGTTCATTCAGCACTTCTCTCGTACCAGGTTCTCTGGTCAAAACGGATCGTAATCTTCCACTGAGCACCACGTATAAAGCATCCGCTTGTTCGTTTTGCCTGGAAACAAATTTGTCAAATAAAATTTTTTTTTGAATGCTCAACATAAAAAATATAGAACAAAGAACTTGTAAAGAGCTTTCCCAGATTCACAAATTTCCCAATCGACGGCCATATCAAATTCTTTAACAAAATCAGAGTAAGATTCCACCGCAGCCGAGGCAACGTTGACCACTACCCTTGGATATTCACTGATAATTCTGCGTAAAAAAGAAAAATTAATACAACAGACCAAAAACAGCTGCCTTAAAAGACGCACTCGTATAAGCCTTTTCGTTCAACAACGGCAAGCTGGCAAAAGCTGCGAGTTCGAACGGCAAAAAAAGACGGCTCACCAGTCAAAACTGACAAACCGCCAACCACATCACCCGTTTGCACTATTGAAATCGGCAACAAAACATCCGGCTCCTCTTGACTTTCGAGCAACAGTTCCAACAGACCAGATACCACGTAAAATAGCTGTAATTCCTTCAAAATAGAAAGAAAACCATTCCTCAGAATTTTACATATACACAACAACAACAACAACTACAACGACATTGACAATGTACATTTGAGCCTTGTCTAACGATCATGATGCCAGGGTCAAAATTTTCCACTTTCACCTTGTCAACAAGAAATGATGCCTCCTAAATAAATGGATGCACAATAAATGGATAGAATTGCGCATAAAGATTCAAGCAAAACCTTCATGCCAAACAACTTGGCTAATTCTTCAATGGCCACTCGAAAAATATCCGAATCATCATCGGTAGTTGACGCTACAAACGTAGGAAAAGCCTAAAACCATCATTAACTATTCATTGAAGACTGCTTTTTTTCATCTGAAAACAATTCTGAATCTAACACTTTCAGATGTTGGACAATCTTCAGAAGCAGCACCTTCATTCTCTGATTTAATTTCCCGAAAATCTAAATTATTTGAAAGCACTTTGGATGTAGAAAAATTTTCAACAACCACGTCTTACCTTTACAAGGCTGTTCTTGCAACGGCGATAATTTTGACACTGTACGAATACCCTGAAAATTTAAAACCATATTATAATAGATATATTATGCGATCAAACTGTACAGTTTTGGACAATTCTGATGTGAAACCAAAGTAACGATAAAGCGTAGCTAGCGTTATACGTTGAAAACGGAGAAGAATAATTTGAACGGTACGTGTCCAAGATTCTGGATATTTATCAAAAATATCATTGAATACGCTGGATTTTAATCTAAAATTACATTGTCAATAATTTTTCAAAAAAAACATAACAGATTCTCATTCTCATTAAACTTTATTACTGTAAGACAACAGATTCTTCTGTCGCTTTTGCAAAAACATTCCTCATGGGTCTGGCTTGATTCTTAAAATAAATTAAAATAATAAACAAACCTGAAAACACAATTATGATAATTTGTTCAAAAATGACTCATACCTTGATCATATCCAGAATACTCAAAGAACAATACAAACTATCTCCTCTGCCTACGGATTTGACTTCAAAATCGAATTTCTCATCCTCAAATAAATTCAGAAAAAAACATCTTAAATACAACATAATGCTAAGGAGTATTAAAATTTATAGGTAAATCAATAAACTACCTTGATAAATAAAGAAAGACGACCGCTTTCAACAATGTATATGCAATCGTGAATTTCTCCATCTTTGAAAACAAACTGATCAGCAGCAAAGCGTTTCGTTTCAATATGCTTGCAAACGTCGAGAAAAAATGGAATTTCAAAATGACCAAGAATTCTATCAAAAAATGCAAAATAAAAACAATAACTTCATTTTACAGTAAGAATTAAAAATTCAAAAACCGAATGCTTTTCAACATATTCAGCAGTTGTATTGATTTTGGCGACACTGGCAATGAAGTCGTGTCAGCTTCCAAAAAAGCATCCGGCGGTCGTCGAATTGGTCTAGCAGTAAAGTCCTTCTTCTGTGGACGAAGAAATCTAAAAATTTTCAAGCATTAAAAATTTATTACAATTACGTTTTAATTCAATTTGTTCAAATTTACTTTGTAAAACAACTGTTTCAGTTGATGAATAACATTTCATTCAGGAAACTAATAAATAAATAAAAAGAAAAATTTTATTAACTTACTTGGAAGCAAATCTAAAAACGCGATCCCGCTTTCTCAACTTTTGCTTTTTATCACCATTAATTACGGCACTTGTTACCTGATAATTAAATGAACGGTCACTTCATAACACAGCTTTTACAAAAAGCATTCAAACATATCAACTACCTTTCTCATCAATTTACGTCCATAAAATAGCATTCGGTCACGCTTTCGAAAGCGATAATTGAAAGACGCTTTCCGACTAAAAGTCACCGGATATTTTGTAGCAGATGATGCTGAACAGAATTGATTAGGAAAAGAGAAAAAATTGTCAAAAAACTGTCGTATTACTTGCCACATTCAATCGCATAAATCTATTTATTACCCAAGTAATAAATATACAACCCATTCCAATGGTAATGATCTTCAAATTCTAAAACATTGAATAGCAAAAGGTTAAAAATTAATTGCAAACAAAATTTGCATTTTCTGTTTTTCATTATTTAACAATTTTTGCAAGGAAAAGATTAATTAACTTGCCTGGTGTAATAAAAAAAAAAAAGATTTACAAATTGTACTTATTTATCAATAGCATATTTTTAAATATTCGCATGATTGCGCATTTTTCAAAGGAACCATGATTAATTCAATCATCAATAACTTCACCCCACTGTCAGTAACTTCATGTTACATTTAAATTAAAAAAATAAAAATCATTTAAGCAAAACTTTTTAAAAAAACAACAGTAACCTTAAAGTTTTTAATGCACAATTTTGAGTTGAAAAACTTTACAGTGCTTCATCGTTGGATAGTTGTTGGCACCTTCAATGCACTGCTAATTCAAAAACAGCAATAAATGTTTTTTAAACTTATTTTTAAAAATTCTCTAATGTAAATTAATATCAACAGTATAAAAATGAAATTCTGAAAAATTGCAAAACAGTTGCAAAACTTAAAATAATGCAAATCGACATCCGAATCTTTGAATTTAGTTTTATTTTGACATTTGAATGTTGAAAATATTCGTACAATTACCTCGTAAAGTAGCTGAATGAACTGCATGAACGCATCCATCCTCTGTCAAAATTTCTACCAGAACACAGTACAATCCACTGACCATTTCAAGAATGACATATTGTAGATACTGTAGATGTGATATATTCAAGTACTTTTAAAAGACTGTCAAAATATTTTAGCAAAATACATTTTATAACCAATTTTATAACTCATTTTTTAGCAATAAATAAAATTACTTTTCAAATACTACTTATTTATTGCTAGATTTAACAGTTTCTAAAATTTTTTCAGAAGCAAGTATTTCTACAGTTTCACATTAATTTCATTTTTAGCACATGAAGGTTATTTTAAAGAAATCAACACTCATAACAATACATTTTATTATAATATGTATTAACTAAAATATAATATGAATGCATTATGAACTAATTATAAAGATAAATGAGAAACATCATGTAAAATTGTCGTAGTTTTGTTAATCAAAAAGCATTTGAGAAATTTCTTTATTTTAAAAATGCTGTATTGATAATGTACATTTTTAATCTGCAGCTTGCTATGGTAGAATTAATGTGCAGACAAATTTAAATGCAAATAAATTTGTGGTTATTAATTTCTACAAATAGGAACAGCAAAATATAAGCATTTAAATCGTTTGAGAAAGCCATTTCAAAATAAAATGAGTAAAGAAAGAAGAATTAACTTTAAAACACATGCAACAGCTTTTCTTTCTGTATTTTTTGAATGTTCTTTCTCACTGTTTCAAATTCTTTCATCCGAGCTTCCAATTCAGGACGAAAATGACGCACAAGACCCTAGATAGAACAGATAACAACATAGAAATTTCAAAAATGAAATCTTCCAGTCAGATAAAGTTACTTGCACTGGCCAAGCAGCTGCTTCGGCTAAAGCACAAATTGTATGCCCTTCCAATTGCTTGCTCAATTCCCAAATCATGTCCACCTCTTCAGGAACACTGTTTCCATCGACAAAGCGCCACATCATCTTATTCAACCAACTGCAACCTTCACGACAAGGTGTGCACTGAAGCAATAACTGTCGATTGATTAACATTCAAACGTTGATATTTTGCTTCATACCTGACCGCAAGATTCATGTTTGTAGAAAAGCGAAAGACGTGCAATTGCTTTTACAATATCAGTTTGTTTATTCATTACAATAACCGCAGCTGTACCTAATCCAGTCTTTGCTTCTAAGAGCGCATCAAAATCCATTAAAACATCATTACATATCCTGAAAAGAGAAAACAAAATCAAGTAAAACAGTGTAATGTGCAATTAAAATCATCTGAAATAATTCACAATAAAAATAGCATAATGTTATCGCTGTCATTAATGCTATAAACATTCACACAATAATAATTACTGTTTAGGAATTACTGGAGTTGATGATCCACCAGGAATTACAGCCAACAGATTGTCCCAACCACCGATGACACCTCCGCCATGGCGTTCTATCAACTCTTTGAGCGGTATGGACATTTCTTCTTCCACAGTACAAGGTGTGTTCACGTGACCAGAAATGCAAAAAAGCTATACAAAATAAAATATAATATAATATAACATTTTTGAAATCAAAATTATAAGAAATACTTTTGTGCCGTGATTGCGCTCTCTTCCAAAAGATGCAAACCAACTGCCACCACGACGACAAATTGTCTTCAACAAAATATTGAAATCATTAATTTAAAACCAGTTTATTTGAATTGTAAAAAATTTATACAGGAGAAACGGCAACTGTTTCAACATTGGTTACTGTAGTAGGACAACCAAACAGACCAACATCTGCCGGAAAGGGTGGTTTCAATCTTGGTTTTCCCTGTTTTCCTTCAATCGATTCAAGCAGTGCCTGAACAAGCAGAATGCAAAACATATAAAACAAAATATCCTTTTTTAATCGTCAAATTTGTACCGTCTCTTCACCGCAAATATACGCTCCAGCTCCACGGTGCACAAATACATCAAAATCATAACCAGTACCGCACGCATTACGTCCAATCAGGCCGGCTTCATAAGCCTTACAAAAATACAATGCAGTTTGTGTGAGCAAGAAATTACAAAAATATAAAATGAAAATTTTCTACTTCATGAATTGCCATTTGTAGAATACAACTCTCGTTGTAAAATTCACCTCTAATGTAAATGTAAGCCGCTCGAGCACCCATGGCTCGCCCGGCAATTAGGCATCCTTCGATTAGCTTGTGCGGATCGTGACGCATAATTTCACGATCTTTGCATGTGCCTGGTTCGCCCTCGTCGGCGTTAACAACCAAATAGCGTGGTCTGAAACATAATTAACCAAAGCTGGAACAAATGTATTAAAAAATTTACAATCAACATGTTCACCTTCCATCATGAGGTTTATTCATGAAGCTCCATTTTAGTCCTGCCGGAAAGCCAGCACCACCACGACCACGTAAACCAGATTTTGTGATTTCTTTAACTATCCAATCTTCCCCTTTCAACAATATTTCTTTTGTCTTGTACCAGTCACCCTATATTTATTATTTAAATACTAACAGTTGAATTTCAAAAAATCACAGACAACAAATTACAAAGTAGCATCACAAATAATGAAGAAACTGAATCTATACCCGAGAAAGGGCACCCTTTAGTTTCCAGTCATGTCGCCCATACAAATTTGTAAAAATACGATCCTCATCTTTTAAATTACCAAATTTAGTCTAGAATTAGAAACATTAATCTTAGGGAAAAAGCACTAATTAAAAAAATGCACTTTTATAGGTTTCTCGTCCTCACTGCCAACGCTATACGATCGAACTGAAAAACCTAAATATATCAATGGCATAAATTTCAAATAAAGCATTTTGCAGTGCAGAAGTTACCAAAAAATCGAAATTTGAAAGAACCATAAACCAATCGAGAAATACTCATTTCTGTTCTTAAAAAATGAATGTGCAATCTACAAAATAAAAATAAAAACATGTGGGCGTTACAATAAATTTTCATACATGCTAAACATGAAAGCTATTTTAAAAATAATGCTGTTTACTTCAATGGCAACTATATCTCTGAAAAAAAACTATATCCCACAAAAAGTGCACATATACTTTTAATAAAATATTGTACTAATAAAATTCACATAAATATTCTACTTTAAAAATATGGCTAATAATAAGGAATAATATAAATATTTTTAAAAAAATAAGAAATCAGAAAAAAATACAGTATCAAAACATGTTGATCTTCAAGTTCAAAGTTAAACTGTTTCTGCATTGATTGCATAAAATAGCACACATCGACTAAAAAGTGCATGCGTATTGCATAATTATAACTGCATTAATATTGTTAAAGAACAGTTGTTTAAAAATATATGGCGCAAATATTAAAGAGTCAGCTATTGATGCATTAATACTACAGTAGGAATAGCTTATTGCAAACTATTAGCCTCGTCAAAGGTCAATCCCACTAATAATTTACTATAACTCTGCATATTATTTTCACTTGCAAAACTGAGAAGAGACATGTAATTTCACTAGTTTATTATTATCTTTCGCAAACCTTTAAGCAACAATATTGAATTAGAAAAGTTGGTTTATTCTTTTTTACCAGAAAACATTTTTTTATGGTAAAGAAATCAAAGGAGTACTGAAACTCTGTTTTGTTTATTGTTTCTTTTCTTTTTGCTTGTTTTTTCTTTGAATCAAGCGCTTTCGGGAAAGCTTCCTTGACATAACCTCTTTGTATTTCATCTTACACATGCTAAACAGTAAAAAAACAACAACATTAATGCTTAAAATACATGAAATAATTAAACGTAATATTATAATACTTATTCAGTTCATTATCAGCCAACAATTCATCTGCAATGGTTGCTTTTCGTTGCTTTTTCGGAATTCTCGAACTGTAAAAATCGATGGGATTGTCCACAACTCGTCCAATCTAATGTACAAAATATTATAAATCAATAAAATAGGCAAATTATCAGAGAATGGTAATAAATTCAAAGTTTCAACCTACTTCATAATACTTTGGAAGTGTTTTTTGATAATTTCGACGATACAATGCTTTAGAATCGATTACGCTGCGCATCTGAATAAGCTTCAAGTCACGTTTCCTCTCAGCGGTCATCTCAGTCGCCGGCATATGGAACCAGCCCGCACCTTTGGTTCCTTCTTTTTCCTTCTGTTTTGTAAGAAAAAGTTCAAAACGTTCAATTTTCCATTACGTTATTAGAGAAAAAAAATTACACACTTTTTTCAGTAATTTCTTTGCCCTTCTAGACATTTTCGTTGGTACAGCGTGCAACTGTTCAAAATTGTCTCCAATTACTGATTTTTTCATCAATTCATTAACAATATTGTCTTTATCATCAGAAGCTAAAGCTTCAAACCCATAAGTCATAGGTGAATTATCTTCATCAATGCCTGCATCGATTGAAGACGATGGTCCAAATCTAGAAACAAATTTCTCATTGAATACGTCTGATTGAATGATTAATTTGAAAGCAAACTTGTAAGAGCCTAAATTTTCTGTTATCCGATCCATAACTGTTTTCGCAGAACGATCACCTTCATTGGACATCTTTTTCAAGTGAATAAACGCTTCTATTCAACAATATTCTACAATGAACTGCACAAATAATAATCAACAAAATTATTAAATAAATAAATATATATATATATATATATATATATATTTATATTTATTTATTTATTTATATTTATATTTAAAATATTTTATCATCTCTATGGTTTGAAACCAAATAACCAAAAACTGTAAAATCCAATGTGATTGCAGTAAATTTAATATTAAATTATTTCAAAAGTTCAGGAGGTTCATCCAAGTTCAAACTTGCGCGCAGTTCACGCAAATCAGTAGTCCAATAATTTTCCCAGTATACGTTCATCAAAAATCGACTATGCTTCGCATTATGAACAATCCAATTCAAATGCAAGCGAAACAATTCTCTCTGCCTGAAATTTTTCAGTTTCAAAACTGAGACAAACAATATATTTCATTTAAATTAAATTATTTATTTTTATTTTTCGATTATTTATAAGCTTTTAAAATCATCCTTTACTATATGTTGAAGAGAATAGAATAATAAAAATCAAGTATTGCTTACTTCGGATAAAGTCTGAAAGCGCCAAACAGACCACCGGTAATGCACATAGGAAAACCAAATTGAATTCCTTCGAACCATTTGACCATCACCTCACCCAGAATATTCGTTGGCATTTGTAAAAGCGTGTGGAACAGGTCGTGAGTCTCACGATAGCGAGTCATTACATATGCCAATTCCACGTCGTCAATAAACTGCACATTTGGCCTTGCACTTGGCGTTGTTTTCTACTCAAAAACACAAAATTTTTTTTTATGAAATCAATACTAATCTTTTTATCCAAAATTAGTCTTCAGTCTTCCATTAATACATAACAGTGATAGTGAATACATATCAGTTATTGTAATTTACAATGTGTCAAAATGCGACATGCAAATTTTAATGATAAAGTTATTCAAAGTGTGAAAAATGTTGATACCCTATTTGTCAGAATAAATTTTCAAACAAGCAACCATATACAATACCAAACGATCTAAAAACCGCGCGTACTCTCGTCCTAATGTACAGTCAGGCATGTTTCGAAGCTTCTCCAAGGAAATAGTATCATCTTGAATTCTAGGTTTCTCTCTTCAAAGTAAAATAATGCATATTGTAAATAATAAATCTGAAATAATAATAATTACCTACAATAAAATGCGCTGGCCTTCTGGATCTTCCATCATGCGTTGGTAAATTTTTGGAAGCACCCATCCAGCAGTAGTTTCTCCCATACACGCTACGGCATCTCAACAGCAGCTTCTTTGAAACATGTATACAAAAGAAAACACAACGACTTACCACCTCTCCATGGATTCAAAATTGCCGTTAACGCTGAACCAGAAGCTAAAATTGCCTTCTGCAAGCTTGTAGTTGGAATGTGTGTTGGATACAATTTCGCAGACATCTTTTTCATTAACACAAAAGCGATTAGCTGGTACAATTTTAAAAAAAGAAAAAAAACAGTAAAATTCGTGAAAAAATCACATGATGAAATAAATAAACAACAAAACAATAATTTCATTTCATTTCTCATTTAATTATCTCATTTTCACCTAATGAATCAAGAAACAAGAGCCGACGCAGTGGAAGATTCATATTTCCACGTAGGAGGCAACTGCCTCTTCGTCTTATAATATCTTGCAAGACGGTGAATGCGAGCTTCGACCAGAATCAGGCGAAACTTGCTATCCTTGTCCTTGCGATTTCTTTCCAAATGCTTGCGAATGTTGACTGCTTTTTTGATAAGATGATACAAATCTTCGGGAATTTCTGGAGCCAAACCTTTTGCTTTCAAAATGCGCAAAATTTTATTTCCTGTTGCCCAGCGCACCTGAGCAATGCCTTGACTATCCCGAAGAATCACACCAATTTGTGATGGACGCAAACCACGCTTTGCCAACTTGTATATTTGTTCTTTCACATCTTCAGCGGACATCTTCTGCCAAACTGGCAACGATCGTCTATACGGCAAAGCCGATTTTGAAATCCCTTTACCAGGGTTGTGCATTCGTCCCATCTTTGACAAATTTCACGAAATAAACTAAACAAAACTGACAAATCAACAAATAATCCAAAAGCAATAACAAAGCAAAATAATATATATATATATATATATATGGTCAATGATAACCATCAACGAACAAATAAAAAAACATGTATAAACAATAAAACATTTAATGCTTCTCGTTAGAAAAGTTATCAACAAATTCAAAAAGAGATATTTTGCGCACTTCTTCGCCTTTCTCTGCCAATATTTGTTCAATATTTTTCTTACCATTCAAATCAGAGAACCATTTCAAATTATCAGCAATTATATGATAATTGTTGCATCCAGAACACTGAACTAAAACCACACCGCTCTGATAGCTAATTTTGGATATAAATTTGCTTTCACGAGTGCCACAACGCCGACACGTATATACAAGAAGAAATTTTTCTCCATGAAAATTATCCACTACATCCGGCGTTGTGCATGTAGTGTTTTCCAATGCAGAATTGGGAACACATTTGACAGACGAACACTGACGAACAAAAGACAACTGAACAGGCCAAACTATGCGCAAATTAATACAAGTTGGATGAAACGGCTTAACAGTAGGTAAATGTATAAACTTCGGGCAGCTTTTCGAAGAAGAAGCCGAAATAAGTCGACATGCAGACCTTGTAATCATGCCTAATAGAAAATGAAATCAAACGTTATAACCTACAGCAACATAAGATGTATGACAATGTGAAAAATCACACTGAAATTCACTAAAAAGAATTGTAAAATAATGCAAGTTTAATAAAACATCTTAATTTAATTATTTTCTAGATAACATGTGCTCTTTGCGTGTGGCATCTTGCAAAAGTTGAGTATCAACTTCATCCGCTGGCAAATGAACGTAACGCACAACGGATCCTCTTATAAAACAGTTCTTCACTGAGACCTAGAATGAAAGTGAAAATGCTTTTAAATAAATAATAATAATACCTTTAAAAGTCGAAGTTTATTTATACCAAATGTGGATATTTTTCTGGATCAGAAATAGAAACGTCATTTAATCTCAGATTCAAGTACTGATCAACAGAATGCAAATTCCCAGTAATGCTAAAATAAAATCATAATTTAAAAAATACAAAATAAAAAAGTTAATGAAATGTCTGCACAATACAAATTCAAGTAAGAAATTTTCCAACTAAAATGTATTAAAGAAATTCTTTAATGATAGCATAATTAAAAGTAAAAAACTCATTCTACTAAAAAAATTCAATTAAAAAAAACTAAAAAACCTATCCATTATACTATGATATTAAAACTGTATTACAAACTAACTTAAATAATCTATTTATTATCAAAAATTAATTGCAAAATAAATATCATTATTGAAATTTGTCTGAACAATTTGAAAACAAAACTACATAAAATAAACAAACATTTCATTTAAGATGACAAGTAATTCAACAAAAATGCCATTGCAAATGGAATTTTTTAAAATTTTACTGAAAAACAACAAGACAACTCACGAAAGATCATTCTTCAACTCGACTACCACTTCCTTGCCTATCAAAGACTTGAAGAAAGAAAAGAAAAGCTAAAATAATAAAACGACATCATTTCAATTGAACAAATAACACAACCTTACCATATATAATTAAGTATATTCAAGAGACGGATGCCAAAATAAATGAAAAAAGGTTGCGCCAACAAAGAAATACAAATGATTTCTGCATACTGTAGCAAGGTTGATAGTATTGTAATAATCACGTTCGTTTGCTTTATTTTATTTCTTAGTTTAATTTCAAATTAAATTGTATAAACTTAAAATACTTAAACAATATTTATTTTTAAATTAAAATAACAATTAAATATTTTAAATTGTTTTTTAAAAAGTTTATCAAGATCAATAAATAAGCAGAAATATAGATTACCAAAAATTGACAGCACTTTATTGCTTAATAAAATCTATTTTTTAACAAAAGAAAATGATCGAAATAAATAAATATATAATTTTGAGCATAAGTAAAATACTTTTGCAATGCAATAATTAATAAGAGCTGTAGACTGATGGCAATTATACGTTTCCACTCTTGTTAAATGAAAATCATTTTCATACACAAATAATATTGCTAATTAATGTGCAAAATGTTCATTTTCAGTATTATTTCAAAAAGAATTACCTTATTCAAATATTAGAAACTAAAAAACACATTTTTAGCAGCATTGCTTCACTTTGAAAATAATTTTATTTCGAATCTTCAATATAGTTAGTTCATTCAATTTCCATTTTGCTTTCTCCAGGCTTTTCCCTGGCCAATGCTAAAATCACATTCAACGTGCCAGTTGCGCAAGCAATTTTTTTCAACTGTTGTGCTTCTGCATTCATAAAATGTTTCATTTTTTTAAACTCGTGCCGAACATTTTCACTTAGTTCTGACATTGAAGGCCCGTAAATATCTACAAATCAACTAGCACAATTGAAAAGCTGAAACCAACAGACGTATAACTATACTTACCTAATAATTTTTCAACAACAGTTAAGAGAATATCTTTAAATCTGACGTTATTCAAAAATCTGAAAAAATAAAATAATTCTTCTGCAATAAACAGTTCAGAATACTCATTAAAAGCATACTTGTTAATAAATTTAAGTATAGGTATTAATTCCACTTCTGGACGTTTTATCAATGCTTTAATCAACGCTCCACGCCTTATCAACTCCAAGAAAACAGACACAGCCACTTCAGGCCTTTTGTTGCTTTGAGACGGCTGCAAATTCACATTTGCATTAATATTTAAAAAATATAATAGAACTGCGCAATATAATTTACTTTTATAACATAATCTAAAGCAGCTCGATGTTCAAATGTTTTCAACATAAAATCATATTTCGTTAACCACTGTCTTTCGTCCCGCGGTACGATGACGTCAAACTGAAAAAAATATATGCAAAATTCATAAAGCATTTTACAGCAAACGTCATACTTTTCTTATTTCCAAATTTCGAGATTTCTTTGAAACAGCTTTTGCTTTTCCTTTACGTTCTTTAAAAGAAACAAGGCCACTGTTCATGCCAACAACGAGATAACGGTCATCACTCTGAAAAACAGAAATAAATAAATAATGCATAGAAATAATGCAAAATCTTTTCAAATAAAAACCTTAATATCAAATGAAAGAATAGGACTAGGATATTCCATACTGTGTACATTGCTGAATGAATTCAAATCATACACTTTGATATGCCTGAAAATGAAAGATGTGTAATTTATGTAAAAATCTCCCCAATGGTCTACCTGTCCAATGAGCCTGACAAAATTCTTTTGTAACTTGTACAAAAACGAACGCAAGTAATTGTTTTATGATGTTGACTGAGCTTGGCTAAAACTTTCCCAGCTACAATATCCCATACGGTGACAACTGTACCACCTGAAAGTTATTTATTAGTTTTTATACATTATTCAACAATTCAGCATATATTTTAATTTACCTGCTGAAAGAAGCATAGTATCATTGATATGAAGAGCAACACTTTCAATAGGAAATGAATGTTCAAGTTGCATAACAGGATTCTGTTGCCGGTTATCCCACAAGCATACTGTGTGGTCATAAGATCCTATACAGATGAGACTATCAGTTGACATAACAATAAAACAATTCAAATAAAACTGCATGGAAACTAACCAGAAATAATAAAATTTTCATCTCTACAAACGCCGCAGCGAATTCCATCCTAAATTGACAAATTTTATTTAAAATCTAGATTATCGTAATGTGATAGAAAAAACATCACATATTCTTCATATTGAAATTAACTCTTTGACGTTATTTTTCTTCTTAAACATTTTATTATAACATATAATAAATTTCATTTAGCTACAAAACTCTTTATTAAAATTATCAAATACCTTATGCGAAAGAAAATCGCGACATAAGCTTTCGCTCGCCAAATCCCACAATTTTACAGTCGCATCGTCCGAAAACGACACTACTTTGTAACCAGTTGAAGTAAACTTGCAAGCACGAACAGAACTAAACAAAAGCAAATTTCATTATTAATGCACAATAAAAAGAAAGTAATGAATAAAATAAAATAAAATAAAATAAAATAAAACCATGTATGTCCTTCAAAACATCTTGAAATCGAAAGCGTGTCCAAATTAAATACTTTCACTTTTTTATCTTCTCCACCAGCAACCAACAATCTTCCATCATTTCGAAAACTTCCTCCATATGCTGTTTTCCTAAAATTTCCTATCGTTTGCGTTTGCTCCATTGCTCTACAATCGTATAATTGTACCTGAATTAAACAAATATTATAATACGAATTTTACTTAATTTTACCACTCCTACTTTGGCAGAACAAGACACCGCACATCTGTATGGCTCAACAGCGCACAAATCTACATCAGTAATCGGAGCAATTTCTTCAAATGTAACTGGAAACTGAAAAATAATAACATTTTTATTACCGAACTTTGTATTATTTCAAACTTTTACTTTAAAAGACTGGAAATAAACTTCTTCATCAGTTGGAGGCCGTCCACCAGGATAATAGCTGATTATTTTTGTCGCCTTGAAATAAGCCATATTGTTTCTGAAAAATTAATTTCACCTAAAATCAACATGCTATAAAAATATTTTTAAACAGCAGAAATTTCACATATTAAAGATAATTTTTCGAAGTTGTTGAACCAAAAATAACAAGCAATGCTGAAACGTATTTCTTCATGTTACTACTGACAGCCTGAGCATTCGAAAACTATACATTTAACTTTTCTGAGTCTCAAAAATCGTTAAAAAGCCCCTTTTTCCACATAAAAAATTCAAGAGAATATTTTATTTAACAATGTAAATGAAAAATATTTAACATTGGTTAATGGAAATCAAAAAGATTTCATGAAAATTAAAAAAGGATTTGATTGCACAGGAAATCACAGTGCTTCATTTTAAAAATTTGAGCAAAAATTACTTTTAATTTTAACGTATACGTTAAATTGAAAATTATCTCAAAACTGACCAAATTCATGGCAAACACACATTACAGTATTACAGATACTCAAGAGTAAATACTGCGTACAGCAAATCAGAATATTATGAAATAAAACACTTTGAAAATACTAACCGCAATCATTTTATTTATATTCATTCTCCATTATGTTGACATTTACACAAACAGCGGTTAAATACAATTAGATGATCAGATACTTTAGAGTGCATAGACAAACGAGAAATGGATATATAAAAAATTTAACTTCACAAATCAGCATCATTATATAATCATCTCATCGCATAATCGATGAGAAAAACGAAACAAATTTCAATCTGAACAACGGGATCGCCATTATAAACATAATTTTGCTGATAACTTCGAGGTGGTCATTTTCGGTGTAAAGAAAAGCCTTCAGAGTCTTCTTTCTTTGCTTTGATCCACTCTGTATGCCCGTGATCGTCGCTGAAATTTTATACACATATTTAAAATAAAACATGTTTACTTTATATAACATGGAAAGAAAAATATCTTATTTACATAAAATTTTTTTTAATTATTACAAAAAAGTACCTCTAAATTGCAACTGATTTTACTTATAACTACCTGATCTGCTATTTACAGAAATGACTGCGTATTCACAATAGTAAAGGAAGAAGCAAATATTTATTTTCAGATTATATAAATCTGATAAGAGTAAAATAAACAAAAACGCAGCTTTCGTCTTTCTTTCTGCAATTCTAGCAGTGACAACAAACGCTTTCCTAAGCGCATTAGAGAAATAAGAATGCGTATACTGAAAACATAATATTAAAATACATTAAAAACATTGCTTGAAATTCAATACATATTTTAAAAAAATTAACGTCGAATAATTTGCACATATAAAAGTTACTAACATTTAATGTAAAAAGTAAACAATAAATCAGTAACAGAGAATAGAACTAACCTTAGCAAAGATGGTTTGCTCATCTTCCTTTCCAATACAACACCACAGAATACACGTTGCTGAGATGATAAAAATGATTAAAAAAAATAAAACAAAAACAATTAATGGTGCAAAATAATCAAGAGTTGTCATTTGAGCTTTGATTTCCACCATCTTCACCAGAGGTATTCAATTTTACTAATTCCTTCGGCTAGCTAAGATACAACAAGGCGGGAATAGAGAATCGCCTGCATTACCGCATGTTAATATTGATTGCAGGTACAATCGTCAGTAAAATTGATATTACTTAACGATCATAACATTTAAAGTAAATATATATCAAAATAGTTCAGAACATTTTTCTATGTAAAAAATTGTTATGTGATAATTTTATTATTAACTTTAAATCATATAGCAAAATTTATTACCATATTAATGAAATCTATTTTCATAATGAATTATATTTTAACATTTATGTTATTTGAAGTTAAAAAATAATCTGAAAAATGAACTGCCTAGTTTAATTCACATGGCCATATATGCAAGAATATTATAAACAGTACTACTGTATGTAGTCCTTGTGCATCAATAAGCTTTACTATAAATGTGTAATTGTCTCAAAGAAATACATGCTTAATTTCAATCTCGCATGATTGCTGAATTAAAGATTTAAAATAAATGTTAAAAAAATATTTAAAATTATTTTACTTGCTACTGGCAGTTTGCATTTTTTGTGCACAGAGACTGGTTAGTTTGACTTGATGTTGTGGTATTTTTATAATTTTAATTTCTATTTACGTATTCTTCTGAGATATAGATGTTTTGTATTTTCGTTGTTTTTGATCACCTTGACATTGTGGATGCGATGGCTGTGGCCTATAGTATTCTCTTCCAATTCTCCATTTGTACAACAAGATTCAGATGTTTTCCCGATGGATGCTTTTCATTTTTTCCACGAGGCGCAGTACAATGTTGAAACGCTGGAAGAAACTGATGCTAATGCAGATTTGAACCGTCTAAAGCACTCTGTAAATGACGAATTATTATTGTTGGAGGAAAAACGAGGCGCGTTGTTAACAGAATTAACTTTGTTGCGCAAACATGCGGAAAACATGCAACAAAATGTACAAGCAATGGTTTACAAATTGAACACGTTGAAAATGGCCATTGCCAGTGCTGAAGACAATTACAGAGATGCGGTTGAAGCGAATTATCCAGAAGTGCACTTACCATTGCGTCCGATATCCGCCATGCCACAAATGTACAATTTTTCTTTTCTTCTCGATTCAACTTGCACGTTGGATACGTGTTGGAATTTTACTCGTTGTCCTTTGACTAAGCCTTTTTCTGTTCAATACAAACGTGCTCAAATGCAATTTCTCAATGATCAATCGCAAATGCACAATATTTTCCTAGCTGCCCTCACTTCTCTGGAGAAAAATCCTTACATAATACAATCACCTGATTCTTACGGTAATGAAATTGGTTTAGCTTTCTTTTAAATTATTTCTGCTTGTTTTCAATTTTAGAAGCTTGTCTACAAGTGAAAATAATTGTCGGAGATTCAGAAGTGTCGTCACAATTGGATAAATTAAATGAAAATTATTTAATCTTCCAATTGGACACAAAAGCAACCACTAATTTGAACAGTATGAATTGGTCAGCGCTCGCTCATTGTACATTTTCGAAAGAAACCTTTCGTCCAGGATGGGATATTGTAATCCCTAGTTGGAATTCACTTTCCACCAACAGTTGCGACTTAATTTCATTACCCGCATTAGCACCAGCGAGGCGTAAATATTTGTTGTCCTGTGTGGATTGTATTTTGCATTCGGATGCACCAATAATTCCAATACAACTTGTCCACGACGTGTTGGAAACCATGTCCAATAGCAAAACACTGGATGTGTTTTACTTTAAATTTTCAAACACCTCTGACGCTGTGGACGAATTGTTGATACAGTCGACATTTTCACTGATTGTTGTTCCTGATGCTCATGTAATTAGTTCTCATCTGTTGCAATCGAGATTGTACGAGTCGTTAAAATTCGGAGCAATTCCTGTAATTTTCAGTACCGAAGTGCGCCTACCGTTTGACGAAATATTAGACTGGCGCAAGGCTGTCGTCAAATTACCACTTGCCCGTTTACCTGAACTTCACTTTGTCATACGGTATGTGATTTAAATTTACAAAAACAAGCGTGAATTATGTTTTATTGTCTAGAAGTGTTGACGATGCGGAACTGTTGGAACTACGTCGTCACGGACGACTGTTCTGGCAGCACTATTTGTGCACTGTTGACGATGTTGTACGTTCAACTGTGGACTTGGTGCGCACAAGGCTGATGATGCTGCCTGTTCCACAACGCCAAATACGCGGTCGAAAGTTGTACAACGACTCCAATCCAATGCAGATGTCACCGCTGCCAGCAATGCTCAACACGATTGATGGAAATGAATTTCTGGGGCCAGTTGAATCGGCTTACAATTCTCCATCTTTCAAGCGTAACTTTAGCCAAACTTCTGTCGACGTGTATGACTGGTGGAATGTACATTTTTCGCCATTTTTTCTTCACGCCCAGTCACCATTTGTTCGTCCAATGCCATCCGAGGCAAAATTTATGGGTATAAAATGTTTGTTTGTCTTTACTTTTTAATTAATGATCTTTCAATTTGATTGTTGTGTTCATTTAGGATCACATTTCGGCTTCCGTCCTATTGATGGTGGCCTCGGAGGCAACGGTAAAGAGTTCAGTAAAGCGTTGGGCGGCAATTTTCCCAAAGAACAATTCACTGGTTTGTTTGCTTTTCTGTAAACCTTAAACGGATGTACCATTCATTGTATTCTACAGTTGTGATGCTAACTTACCGGCGTGAGAAAGTGTTGACCGCCGCCCTGCTTCGACTGGCCAATCTGCCTTACTTGAACAAAGTTATTGTCATCTGGAATGACAGTGAACCACCATCCACTGAGATGATCTGGCCAGAGCTCAGTGCTCCAATCGTGGTGCTTTCAAAATAGAAGATGATGATAAAGTATTTTTTAAACAAATTATCATAAAGATATTTATTTTTCAAGGTTTTACAACCGAAACAGAACAGTTTGAACAATCGTTTTTTACCTTTTGATGAAATTGAAACCGAAGCTGTACTGTCTGTTGATGATGATGTCCAATTACGCCACGACGAAATTATTTTCGCTTTTCGGTAGGTGATATTTCATCATCTTCTTCATGTTGAATGATTTCTATTATTTCAATTTAACACTCCACACACACACACACACACACACACACACACAGGGTTTGGCGCGAAACTAGAAATCGCATCGTCGGATTTCCTGGCCGATTTCATGCCTGGGATTCGTCCAAGCGAAGCTGGCTGTACAATTCTTCGCATGCCTGTGAACTGTCGATGGTATTAACCGGCGCGGCATTTCTGCACAAAGTATGCCAAATACAGACGACATGTATCATCTCAGTGGGTGCAAATTGTTCACACATTAATTGTTTATGTTAATTTCTTCAGTATTACTTACATCAATACACGTATGAAATGCCGAGCGCGATACGTGACCACGTTGACAAAATTATGAACTGCGAAGATTTGGCAATGAACTTCTACGTTTCTCACGTGACACGTTTGCCACCGATCAAAGTAAGCGTGCATAATAAATTTGTTGTAAAGTTGGACAATTAATTTGCCAATTCAATTCAGGTGACCAGCAGATGGACATTCGCTTGTCCGATGTGCGTTGATTCGTTGTCCAACAAGGCGGAACACTATGCTGAAAGGAACGACTGCATTGCCCAATTCACACGCATATACGGCTACAATCCGCTTTTGTACACACAATTTCGTCTAGATTCGATATTATTCAAGACGAAAATTCCACCTCAACATCAGAAATGTTTCAAATTCATATAATAAATAATTGAAATTGTCATAAATATCTTTTTTTCACACACGTCAGCACACACACACACACATATGTATATATATATATATATATATATATGTATATTTCACAAACGATGGTATACCAAGGCTGAAAGTTGTACGGAGAAAGTAAAACAATATTATGTAGATATATACACAAATATATAATATAAATGGACGCCATTTTTCGCAACAACGTAAAGAAAGAAATCACAGTTAAATTGTTAATAAATAAAAAAAAATTAAAAATAGAAAAACTGCATCTCTGCATGTTCACCTACTGATTGATTTTTGACACAGAAAACAAAGAAGAACTTTAAAAGAAAAGAAAACATTCGTCACTTCACCACCGCTTTTTGTAACTGTCAACACTGACACCACCCGGACCAAGCACAATGACCAGCAACAAGCCACCGATGACGGACAGTGTTTGGAAGAAGTCAAACTTGACCAAGTCGATGTAGTAACGCTCTGGTGACAGCATCCACCAAGAATTCAGGTAAAAATTCAGACAAGTAAGCCAGACGACCAACACCAAAGCAGTCAGCTTGGTCTTGTAGCCGACCGAAATGAGCGCCATAAGCACGCTGCCGACGATCAATTCCAGCATGCGCAGCAGGCTTGCTTCGATTCGCATCAAAGAGATGAACATGAATATCAGCAGTATACGGCCGGCCAGTTGCATCAATGATTTCGGCTTGTAAGCGTCTCCTGTTTGAGGAACACCGGCGAACAGTGACTGATTCTCCGCTTGGCACTCTGCCAACAGCAGCAGCACACCGCCGCCAATAGCGATGCTTCTTCAAACATTAAACAAAATAAACATTCAAATAAAAACCAAAAAATATAATTTTTCTTCAACTGTACGAGCAACTTCTATGAACAAACTGCAACAACGGTGTTCAACTCTCGGTCACTCAATAAATGCTGGTTCCAGACCGCAGAACGCGATTCAAACGGAACTCAACATTCCAATGCATATAATATTCGCAAGTGTAACGCGGAAACAAATGAAAAATAAATCCTTGTCCGCTGACTAACTTGCGCAAATTTGTGTGCAATTTTATAAGTATTTAAATTTTAAATTAATAAAATGCAACGCGAAAAACACTTGCAACAAGTTCTCTCACCTTGACAGAAAACGAAAGTCAAAAACAATCTGATAAGCAATTGCTTGGAGAAAAACGACGCAAGCTAGAAGAATACAAGCGCCGGTGACGTGCTTTCGTATCATCACCAGAACGCATGGAATCAATTGACCAAACATGTTGAAGGCAACAAAAAGCGTGGCTAAAAACCAACCCACTGGCCAAGTGCTTTGCATGTACTCGCGCTGAGGGCCCCATTGAAACCACATCCGCAACGCATCTTCAATAAACGTTGATATCAGACAAAGACGAGCCACATGTGGCAAGATGTGCTTCGTCTGACGCAGTACCTAAAAACTTGAAAATTATCTAATAAAATGAAATAAATTTCCCAACTACGCTGCTACCTACTTTCGAAAATAAAACAAACAATCTAAACCATCCGAGCAATTTATGTAATCAAAATTAACACTTTTATTAATCTAATTTTATAAATTAATAATAATGAATAATCTATTTCAAAATTGAATATCTACATTTGACCTGGAAGAAAAATGTTTATCTAAATCAACAGCTGTCAACTGTTATTCAACTAACAGCTCTAAATATATTCACTTGAATCAATGTGAAAAATAAATTAAAGAAAAATATTAACTTGTAATTAGAATTGAATTAAACAGAAAATATTGCAATTTTTTTAAAATAAAAGTTTCGTTTTAAAATATCTTTCATAAAAATAGAGACAATTTGAGTAAACTTGTTTATCAAAGCCATTAAACAATTTAACTTATCCCATTTTACAATATAAATAAACAAAAGAATAAAAATGCATGTTGATTAGACTAATATGTTAAATGTTGAACAAAAACCTTTAAAAATTTAACCCAGCCAATCGCTTTGCATACATTCCGTGAATGCAGCGCAAGCAGAATTTACGCAGAATAAAATTGCATAAACTGTTCTTAAAATTACAAATTTTAAAACAATAATATATTATAAAGAAAACCTCATCAGCGACATCTTCTGCCTTGGAAAGCCATTCCTTTTGCTTTGGACCGACATTTATGTGATGCATCTTCGGTCACTTGTACCGTGAAACAGCTTTTCGCTGCAATATAATTGGAAAAAATTCAAATTATTTTATTTTAATTCATTATAAAATTATCTTAATCATTCTATTCATGCAAAGCAATTATTATAGGCATATGATTCACATGTAATTACAAATCTTCAAATACACACGTCGACAGTTACATTCAGTCAGTAAGAAATGGAAATACAGGTACTATTTATAACACTACAGTATAATGTTAAAAAAAAATGCATATAGTTTAAATTGATATTGTTTTTTTTGCTTCAAATTTGTAGTGATTGTTGTTAAATGTATTGTTTTACTAATTCGTGTAATTTATTCTGATAATATTAAATTACTGTAATGTCAGGAGTTAAGTAAACAAAAATAATTGTGCATGAACTTATGAATAAATTTTGCCGCAGTAGTAGTAACTGTTTGAAGTGAATGATGATGAATTGCTTGAATTTAATAAATTTCTTATAACTTAAAAAATAATTATTCAAAGATCAATAATTGAAAATTTTAATAATTAAACATGAATAAACAGCTAAAAAACAGTCGCTGTCTAAGAATGTTTTCTATATAAAAGTTCTTGATATTTTATATTAAATGAAAATGAACCACGCAATGAATTGAATAAGTGTTTATTTTTAAACATAATGATGGAATGTCATACGTCATTTATTTGTAGAGTCTGTTGGGAAGTATTTCTCTAAAGCAGGAAAATGGCTGTGCAGTTTGTCATAAATTTTCAAAGAACCTTCTAGGGAAGGAATCAACAAAAACAAATAAATGCAAAATCGGATAAATAACAATATTTTGCACGAATAAACAGGCATCGTCAACAAGTCTAAAGTAAATTCAATCACATGCAAGAATCCCAAAACTGTCCAATATTTTAGCCATTTTGAATTCTCACGCCCGCACTTTGTTTTCATCGACTTGAAACAGCAATACACAGGCCAGAATATGTTCATAAATAAAATAGCTGGTGGAATCGCTATTGAAATAAGCTGACCAAAAAGGAAAATCACAAACGGAACTAAGACAAAAATTAGCATGTCTGCTGAGCGACCTACCGCAAGAATTTTTTCACAAGTATTTCACACATTTTATTTTGCAGTTTTCAACGTCAGTTTAAACTTGATTAAAGCAAAGATATAGTGTAAATTTGTAAACAATGGTTCTCTCATTCATACAAAATTTAAAATTCATCTATGAATGTGTAAAGTGACCTTTAAAATCTTTTTTAATAGCTACAACATGGTAGAAAATAGTAATATAATAAAGAGAATCAGTGTAGTTACAAGATGAAAAAACCAAACATTTCACATTCAGTGTGATATGAAAAAGTGTTTGCAATACTAAAATATATACAAACTATATGAATAATATTTTCATGTCTTCAAATTCGTTACTAATGAACAGCAAAGGTGAACAGCAGCTGCTGCCTTCACGGCCTGAGATACCTAATCACAGATAACATTCCAATGCTAATGCCACCTGCGACCCACAAAGCAGATTTTATACGACCTAAAATACAATAAACACGGTACTGATGATAAAATTCAAAATGCTTGCTGTAAAACACTGTAACAGTTGTAAAACCAGATTTTAAAAAGTAAAAAAAAACTCACGAAGTGTAACTTCATAGTTGACCCGTCTTTGGAGATCAAGTGTTGCTTTGCAATGAGGTTTCACTTCCAAAAGACCTTTAATTATTCGTAATGAAGTAGCATATTCCTAAAAAAATGTCATTCTGTATAGTTTGCAGAATTCTGAAAGAAAACATCAATACTTCAATACGATAATATCCAAATGCCATGCAAAATATACATTGATCATTAGTAACCTCATCTACATCATCATTATCATTCGTTTCCAATAAATCTAAAATTAAACAAATAAATATTAATTTTTAATTACAGAAAATACCGAAAACAAATGAAAAAACAGCATGTCACCGCAAAAAAGTCAAACATTAAACAGACACTAAACACCTCACCTTCAAAAAGTCTTATACCGTTACGAACGTCAGCTGCACCGCTTCGCAATAAACAACATGCATATTCAAAAGCAGCATTGCGCCAAGATGAATGCTTTTCATAATTAGACATGAACTTTCTCTCCGCATTCTGAACAACCAAATACAAATATTTATATATCAAACTGAAGCCTTGCAAGCTAAATAACCTGCAATTCTTTTTGACTAACAGGTGATGATAAATTTTCTAGCAAACGGTTCATTTCTTCAATAAATGTAAACAATTTCTCAAAAAATAAACTAAAATCAAACAAACGACCAACTTGAATGAAAATTTCAGTTATATTTAAGTATATTAAAACATAATCGTTGATGCGCAAAGTTCACAATATTATAAAACTGTTAAAAAATGACAAACTTATAGACCATGGTAAAGCGATTGCTGTATAAATACCGTAATCAAGAGAAATCAAGTTTGTTTACTAAAACAACTTTATGATAATGAAAATCTTTTTTTTCTATAGATGGCCCTAGGTTATATTTTGACATAGCTGTAATAAAAAATTTTTTAAATATTATATGAATCATAACGATATACAAACAATTAAGGTACATAGTAAATGTACGATTGATATGTTGTATTATAACAGGGCGTTGTTAAAAATTTTTTCACTAATTTCACATACTACTGATGCTAAAATAATACTAATTTAAAATAATAATACAAATACAGTACATTAATCATAAAATAAAATAAAATATGGTTAATAAATTCTGTAAAGTGCACACAGCGTGCATTGATTGGTACAAGCAGAACAGGATAGCAGATGAAGATAGATCTTGTTCTTCATTGCTTGACAGTAAAACAGATTTGTAAATGGCTGAGAGAAAGGATTTCATGCATGAAATAAAGTTGGCAATTGTCCATACTGATTTTCCATTTTCAAACTGCACTGCTAGTTTAATTTTCATTTCTAAATCCATGGTCTTCAGTTTCCCCTTTTCAGCACCAGGAGAACACTCAATTTTTTCTTTTGCCAATCATTTAAAATTGAAAGTCAATTGCCATATAAGGATTTCACAAATGAAAAATTTTGTGAACAAAACGCATGCAGCCAGACGACGTCCAAACAACACTATTCGCAAATAATTATCTTAAGACAAAAATAGTTTGCACATAATTAAACATTGTAATAATTTAATAATAATTACTGTTGTTTTCACTTCTTATTCAATTTTATAAACATAAAACTTTACTTCAAAAATTTCAATTTGTTGTAGGAACTTTCAAAAATTATATTAAAAAAATATATATTGGAAAATTTAATTATCATGCGGTCCATAACTGGCATCTGTCGCGGCTGGAAACATATCTCATGAAAATGCACAGCTCAATTCATACAGACAATCAAGAAAAAGCTAGAACCAACAACTGATCAACTCTTTCTGTTGAAAATTATCTGGCATACATAACATCTGAAAAAGTGACAAACTGCGGTTCATGCAAACAAACAAACGAAATAACATTGTCAGCATTTTTCGAATGCAGAAAGAATTAAGTAAATTTTTCCTATAAAAAGAAAAAAAATAATAATAAATGTTGACAATTTTTCAGCGTCCGCACGCAATCGAGCGCCATAAACAGAGAACTAACTCATAACAAACAGCTGAGAACAACTGTGAAACATTGCTGTACAAATGATGAAGGAACCGTTCTTCAACGCATTACAGATCATCACTTAATCGTATGGCATAAATACATATATACATACATACATACATACATACATACATAAAACACACATACATATATGTATATGTATATATATATATATATATATATATGCATATGCATATATGTGGCGCGCATGCTATTTATAAATTAAAAGTGAACTATTAAACTAAAAATATAAATATATGTAACAAAAGCAAATTATTAAAAAGTCTACAGATGAGAAAGCGCAAACGAACATCTCAATTTTGATAAAGATCAACACGACAATTATAAGAACAACTAAGACGTAATGTAATATGATATACAAATAAATAAATAAATAAATAAATATTTATATGTAATATTTGGAAGTTCGCGTATGTGCGGATGTGTACATACTTGCACGGCTGTATACTACGCATACAAATAAATACATATAAAGGTAAATATTAGCTGCTTTCATTGTTCTTCTACACTTTCTCGCTATTGCACTTTCTCAGCAATAAATAGTAGTAATTTTTAATCATCCCACCAATCCAAACGATTTCCACTATTTCGTTGTTGCTGTTGTTGCTGTTGCTGCTGTTGTTGTACAGATCGTGGATTATAACCATATGCCATTCCCATACCTCCACCTCCAGGCATTCCACCACCACCACCACCAACAGAATACATGTTTCCAACAGCACGAGCATTGTGCATTGCTGCATTGCCGCCACCAGAACGATACTGATCTCGAAAGTCCCGCCCGCCAAAATTTCTTTGATTTCGACTACGATTTCCATGCTGCGCACCACGTGGATTCTCACGAGCCATTCGTTCCAAAAAATCTGGCAACTCTTGATTTGCTTCTACTAACAATTCTGCCAGATCTCGAGCCATATTTTTGTTTTTATTGTTGAAAAATGTGGTCGCCAAACCTAGATGTACAATTTACACTGTTACTGTTGAAAAATAATAATATTACCAATAACTACTGAATAGATCATCAAAATTTAGCCAAATTTTAATAAAATAAAAGGTAAAAAAGTCCCTCATAACATACCTATGTTTCCTACACGACCAGTACGGCCAATGCGATGAACGTATTCATCAATTTCTGAAGGCAAGTCGTAATTGATCACATGCTTTACATTCGGTATGTCCAAACCACGTGCTGCAACCTGGAAGTTATATAATAAATTATTTAAAGCTGTCTTTCTTGTATAAATAAAAATTGAATTAAATTAAATTAAATTAAATTACAGCAGTTGCAACCAAAATTGGCGTATTTCCAGAGCGAAAAGATTCTAGATGTTGTTCACGTTCGAATTGTTTCAAATCACCATGAATTGCAACAACACTGTAACGTTCCCCACTCAAAAAATAAGCCAAATCTGCGGCGCCACGCTTTGTCTCCACAAATATCAGCGTCAATGTCTCCGGACCTGAAGGACATTTTCAATTTCGACCAATCAAATAAAATCGTTGATTCTTCACTTACTGGATGCATTCAACAAATCCAACAGAAACGCTCGTTTGTCATAATCTTCCACCCAGACCAACTTCTGCGTTATATTTTCCGACGTAGAACCAACTCGACCAACAGCCAAAAACACATAATCGGGGACAAGAAAATCTTGTGCCAACATCTTCAAAGTAATAAAATAATTATGCAAATAAAAATGCAATGAAACCAAAAAAGCACTTGAATTTCATGCGGAAATGTTGCACTGAACATCATCGTTTGACGATGCGATCGCCTGGGCATGCCACTCATTTCCACAATCTGACGAATTTGTGGTTCAAAACCCATATCGAGCATGCGATCCGCTTCGTCCAATACTAAAAATCTAAAATTCCAAAATGTCAAATAATACATTTATCTTCCCGTATAAATAGAAAAATAAAACAACGTACCGGCAAGCGTCCAAGCCAATAAAGCCTTGGTTCATAACGTCATTCAAACGACCTGGAGTTGCTACGAGCAAATGACAGCCAATCTTAAATTCAATCAAACCAAATTAATATTGAAATATATCACAATGTTGATTTAAAAAAAAAAAAGATCCTTGCCCTCAATTTATTTATCTGATCTCTGTAATTTTCTCGACCACCATACAATATTGTAGACATTATTGGAGTGCGATAAGAGAATTTACAAGCTTCGTTGAAGATTTGCAAAGTCAATTCACGTGTAGGTGCTAACACCAACGCAGCTGGATATAAACGGCGACGACCGTTAGGGGCTGTATCAGACTGCATGCAATAAAATAATAATAATTTATAAAATAAAAAGTGAAGGAAAAAAAAAGAATACCTTGCGAAGCATTTCTGGTCCTCCTGACAAAATATGATGCAAAATTGGCAATAAAAAAGCAGCTGTCTTTCCAGAACCTAGCAAAAACAACAACAGCATACAAAGCATATTTCAAAAAAAATCAATAACATGAGAAAGCACAAATTGAAAACCTGTCTGAGCACAGGCCATCAGATCTCTGTTTTCCAGAGCAGTAGGAATTGCAAATTTTTGCACCGGCGTAGGTTTGTCATAGTGACAAAGACGAATATTATCCATTATCCACGGATGCAAATTCAATTCGCTAAACTAAAGAGAAAAAAACAAATAATATATACTGTAATGCAGTAAATATTAAAATAACTATTTCGAAAAATACCTTCTGAATGCATGCCGGAACATTCTGACCAGTTGCTTCAACTGCAATTTCTTCATACTTATCAAAATTAATGCCAGTATTTCCACTTCCAAACAATTCTCTGCAAAAAACAAAAAATAGCATAAAAATGAATATATATATATATATATATATATATATATATATATATATATGCATACTCTTCAAGACGTGGATCTCGGGCAGATTGTTCTGACCATGATTGCATATTTGAACCCCGATCGTCTCGCAAACCGCGCCATCGATCCGGAACATTTCTGTACAAAGTTTTCAATTAAATAACATCGACATCTGTTTTAGTAGTAACAACAGATTTAGCACAGAGAGATAAGAACACACCACACACACACACACACACACACACACACACACACACACACACACACACACACACACATTTTTCTCTTCTTCAACAAACATAAAAATAAAAACAATTCTCTCTAAAATATTCCATTCCAAACTCATGCTTTTAAAGATAAAAAACAACTAATATAAAAATTAAATATTGTTTCACTATAACGTACACCAGAAAACCCAAAGAATAGAAAAAAAAACCCGATAACCTAAAAATTCCCGGCAGAAAATTTAGCTACTTTTCTTGACTTATCGGCCAACAATAAGTCCAATCGTTCGGCAAAAAATTCGGCATAAAGTTACGATGTGTCTGATATTGTATTGCGCTTCTGAAGCCTTCTCTGATTGTAACAACAAGAACAACAACCAACATTTGCAACAACAAACAAACAAACAAACAAACAAACATAACAATGAAATAAAAACAGATCAACCTTACCTATTTTCATATCCCATCCGGCCGCGGTAACTTCCGTTGCCAGGTTGATCATTCTTTTGACCACCGCAATGTCCAAAACTGCAATAGTTTAATAAAATATAAAATAATAATATTTATAATGATTTTCAGAACAATTTTTTTCTCACTTGCGTCTCATATTCCTATTTCCACCTGCAGGCATGCTGTCGTACTGATTCGGGGGATAAAAATTTCCTCTATTATCTGGCATTCGCCCATAACCACGAGAATAATTCTTGGGTGGTTGCGGTCCGCCACATTGCCAATTTGCCATTGAATCCATTCTCATATCAATGTATCCTTTAATTAAAAAAAACATTACGAAAAAACAATTATTAAAATAAAAATACCAAATTACCGTTGCTCTGGGAATTATTCCAACGATTTTGTGAATATCCCTGAACGCCCTGCGCTTGACGCAAATGTGGGGGCACATATGGCCCTGCTGAAAAAAAAAGAATATTATTCATCATAATTTTACAACAACAAACAGCAATAATAATAATAAAAGCATACCATTCAGCTGCTCATGCGCTCGTGAGTCGGCCTGTTGGCCGACCCCAAGGGACAAATTTTCAAACTTAAAAACAAGAAAGTACAATAACAAAGATAAAAAAATGCAAATCATATACCTTGTCCGCTACATTAACGTCTATTTCACCTTTTTTATAATAGTTTGACATTACAAGAAAAACCTTAAATAAAAAATAGCAGAAATTTTAGAATGAGTAAATACTTGCACAATATGCGCATCGCGTGAGGCAAAGAAAGATGTCAGTGCGTTTAACAAAATTTCCTCCTAAAACAATGCTCAAATCCAGTTGCATAAAAATGCAGAATGTAACATTTTACAAATATATTTAATATAAAAAATAAAAATAACATTACCGCTCGTTACTTTACAAAAATCATTAAAAAATTTAACAAGAATAAGCTTTGTGGTGCTAAAAATTTCACATCAAATACATTATATTAAACAGTATTAAATGTAACCATTTACAATACTTTAAATATGCATCACATTTCCACAGCAAAGCTAAAAGCTAAAAAACCTTCAGTAAAAAATTGTATAAAATGAAATTATATGTAAATATAAAACAGTTCGATTAAAAAATCACAGGCCTTGAAAATCTTCAAATAAAACATTTTAAAAATAACTATATTAAGAAAAAAATTATTATTAAAAATGTGGACAGTAAGAAATGCTGAAATTAAATGTAAATAACAATGGGAATTTTTTTTCGAAGCATAACGCAGATATGAAGTAAACATACAAAAGAACTAGCTAGCTACGTAGAAGCAATGCCAGCAGCGAATAAAGAGACAGCTCTAAACAAATCTAACCGATGACATGGAAGAACAACAAGCAACCAGAGAGTGGCACAGCCAGCACCAGTTTCAGCAAAGATACCTTCTCACCGGCCTACTTGCTCAAAGATTTATAAAATGCAAACTTAATAACCAAAATATACTTCAGCCAAATATTTAGTTTTTAAAAAAATCTTTTCAAAATAACTTCCAGTTGTTAACGTAGAAAAATAGAGGTCAGCTATAGAAAATGCAAAGCAAGCCAAGAAATGCATAAAATATATTGATTTATATAATTAAGCAAAAATCGTTGTCAAACCATATCACAATTAATTTATGCGCAAAACTTTAATCGTTTTCCAAGTTAAATACATCTGTAAAAGACACTACTAATCATTTTTATAAATTAATATTTAAAATATTACTAACTTTATTATAACCAAACAATCTTATTACAATAAAAACATTTAACAATAAAGAAAGATAAAGCATAAGATGTCATCAGAATTGAAATATAAACAAAATTCAACTTCACTTGATAATTTCAAAGTATATATGATGTTTTACAAAAAAAATAAAAAGTAAGATGGAAGCATAAAATTACTAAATAATAAAAACAAAAAGCATAAAAGCAAGAAGCAATTTGGCAAACAACAAAAAAATAACATAACATTTAAATATTACAAATCACTGTGGAAATAAAAATTTAAAGCAAACATGGGAATCATAACATTACCAAAACGCTCAAATAAAGATGTGCATTAATAAGAATTAAAAATAAAAAAAAGACCTTCAAAACAAGCTTTTATCAGTGTTTGCTGATATCAGGATTCACAAAATATAAAGAAAGATAACAAAAAACCCAAATACTCAACCACAAAGCAATTGGTTAAGCCCACAGTGAACAGTTGGCATTACGGTATTGTAAAGAAATAATTAAGTTTACCAAATAATGTAATGAGGTTAATGATAAAATTTTTTCAATTTAAATCCAAAAAAGTAATAAAAATGTAAATGTTGACATTTTTAAATAATTAAAATAAATATTAAATTTATTACAATTGACAAGCTTTTCTTAAGGTAACTTTTATTGAAGTAAATTGAGTTATTTATTTTATGAAAAATAAATTACGGTAACTAATAAATAACAGTTTTGTGTTATTATTATTATTATTATTATATATTTGAATAATATATTTTCTGATGTTATTTAAAGTAATGAAATGAATACAAACTTAATGTGTCATATGACTGTTCATATGCATTTGTTATTGAGATAATATTGACGGCAATAAATAAATAATGTACTTTATCTGATTTTGCATATTAATCAAAATGTATAACTGCAAATGTTTCGCTGAAAATAATTCTAATAAAATGATCATTTATCGATGAAGCATACTCATTTACTTAGTAATAGATCTGTACACTATAAATACTAAAATTCTACATTATTCTGCCTTTTCATTCAATTTTTTATCAAAAGAAATAATAAGAAGAAAAGCATTTTTCATTTCTTATTCCATGACTATGATGTTTCCTCATAAAGGATAATTATTTCCTTAAAAAAAACAACTCTTGGAAAATTGCTATCTTCAAAACAATAGACACTTCTTGTTAACGATAGTGATCGATCAAAATGAATGCCTTGTAGATACTAATTTGAACAGAAGAATGTTATTTTCAAATTGCATCACGTTCTTGCAAGGTCATTCACCTTTTGCTCTTCAAAATCTGACAATGAAAATTCCAACGTTGACTCTCGCATTGAAGGCCAACGCAGGCAGTTCTACACGGATTTCCGTGAAAATTGAAATTGATTTATTAAAATGTAGATTTTATTAATTGCATAATTTTTTAGATAAAGAAAATCAACAATGATCAAAATTGTTCGCGAACTTCTGTTCGTCGTATTGTACATTTTTTTCATTATTGTCGGCTTTACAATCTCACATTTGCTATTTCGGCTTGGTCAATTGCAAAAGGCTTTTTCCGTTTGGACAAGCAACATTTCTCATGAAAAATCAAAAGCTGCTCCAACTGCGGTAAAGTGAATTCATGAAACTGCCACAAATTGTGTTGTTAATCTTTAAACTTGGCCAAATAAATTGATTTCGATTTAAAGGTACAAAAGATTATAGTGTTGTCCTTTGCACATAACCAGTCACATCCGTAAACCAAATTGGCGCCAAAACGTTGGTCTTTTCTTGTCAATTTCAAAGTAGATTCATTTTCTACGCCTATTTCCGCAATTCCCTCTGATAAACAAGCGCAAAGCAGACGCATTTGATCATTTTCATTGTCCCAACGAATTGTCCACGCAGCACTGTTGAGGTCAATGAAATCGATACATTGTTGCATGTTTCGAATATCCCACAAAGCCAGCAAATCATCATAACCACTGGTCACCAATATGTGCGATCGTTGTTGATTAGGGCGAATGCAAACAACGCCTGCTTGATGAAAACCGTTCACTAACTCAGCTTCCAATAGCTGTATTCTGCAATCCCATAATTTCAGCAGACCATCTTCACCACCAGTATACAGTATATGATAAGAATTCGGATCCTTTGCCAAAGACCACACTTCGCAAGCGCTTTTGAAATAACCTGAATGTTTGTGCGCTAACCAAGACTTTTCTAATTGTAAATCAGCTTCATCGAGCGAAACAATATGAACATAACCGGTTGCATCAGAAGCGACAAAATTCATCTCATTACGAGATAGAACTGACAAAATGGTGCAATTGCTAATTGGAACTGATGAAAACCAATGCCAAACGTCAGTGCGTGTTTGTGCAGCAAGGCGCAAAGAACCATCTGAATTGGCTGTTAAAATGCGATCATCCCCAACCCAGATTAACTGATAAACGCCTGGACCAGTACAACGATCGATTTCAACTAGCTGATTTTTCTCATAGTCATACTTGCCAATAACAACACCACCATTTTTATCCCCTAAGTCATTGAGCTCATATAAAGCGCAAGCAAAATTACGAAATCTTTCATGGACTGATGTAGAAAACTCAACGCAATCTATTTGAAAATCTAAACCTAACTGGGCAATTATTGAACACATTTAGCATTATAGGAGTACTGTAAAAAAACTCAAGCTCAAATTAATTTGCATTACCACAATACAAAGGAGATGACATATAATGGAAATAAATTTGTTCTAAGGTCTAAAAGGTAAACGGAATAGTAAGAATCTGCATTATCAAAAATTGAAATTGTATTTAATTTTCTTAAATTCTTTAAGAAATACCAACTGAACTACATCAATTAATTTTGTCAAATCACATTTTAAAGTAAATAATTAGCATTATGAATTTTCATACTTAAATGTCACAATAATTTTTGAATTTATTTACTTTATAACAAATGCTAAAATAATTAAAAATAATTTCATGGTTATTAACACTTACGATTGTAATAAATAATTGCCGAATAATTACTGCAGTTAATCAGTAGTGATGTGAAAAGTTAAATAAAATTTTCTAAACTGAATGATGTTGTGCATATGTGCTTTTAATATTGAATAGAAATTAAATCCTGAAAAATTTTAATAGTTTATGCTCAGATCATAAAGTATGAAAGGTTCAATATAAGTGATACGTTCTGTTTTTAACAAAAACAGCATAAAATGTTCACATGATATGCGAATAAATAAAATTAATAAGCGAATAATTAAACTTTACAATTCGGGTTCAAAAATACCACGATATAACATCAATTCTAAAATGATGGCAATTTTCAGAATTATTTACAATGTTATCACGTTTACTCAATTAAACAATAGGCAATAATACAAAAATAAAAAAAACAATACCAATTATGTACTAAGGCGATTAAAAATAGATAATGTTCTTTCATTTTTTTTACCATCACCCAAACGGTCAAAAATGGACGACTTTTTCACTGTGTTTACTAGCTTCGATTTAGCAGTTCGATGGATCGCTTCTGACATGCGTTTTCCATCCTCACCAACCATTTGCTGCAAATTATATTGCGATAAATTATTATTTTTCTCCAAAACAATTCTTTTGGGAAAATGATTAGAACTATTCTTCATTTCAATACGATCAAAAACGCTTCCTGTCCGTTTGCGGCTATCTTGTGTTTGTGGCAACTTCGTTGTCTTTGTCATTATCGAATTTGATTTGGGGATGAAATTCATGATAATTCGCTCTTTTTCCTTCGCCTTTTCTTTCCCTGAAAATATGATAAAACCATACAATGAACCATTGATATTTATATTTTGCATTAAAAAATGCATACCTGAAGAAAGAGTGACTTTTTGTCGCTCTGTTTTCATTGCTTCAACATTCGAAGAATTCAGCTTGATAGTTTTATTTATAAGTTTATCGTCATCGACAAGAGATACTTTCTTCGCAGCGTTCAAAATGCTCAAAATATCACCAACAGCGTGTATACCCATGTCAGTAAGCAAATCTTTCGTCAAATCACGCAAATTAGTTGGCTTCATTCGATTTTCAATAAATATTCTTGTATATTCACGACTTACAGAATGTTCAATGCCAGCATTAACAAAAAAGTGCATCCATATTTTCTCTTCTCGATTCATCTTATATTGGCACTTTATAAAAAAGAGGAAATATTAATGTATATTGTACAGTTTACTGTAATAAAATATTTAACTTGACCGTGAACTATAATTTACATTAAAAATTTTAAACACGAAAAGTGTACAAAGCGACAAGAAGAAAATGTAAAAGAATATGTAATAAAATTAACTGAAAAAATCTTACCTTCAGAACAATAATTGAAAATAAATCAAAAATTGATGCGTGTTGGACAATTATTAAATATAATCACAAAAAAGTATACTGTAATTATTTTTTCATAAAAAACAAAAATTAAGTAAGATGTCATTGATTGAATGAATTGTGAATTTGAATTAATGAAATATTGATGAAAAACTTTTATAATTCTTTTTTATTTGAAAAGGTAATTACGAATTACTTAATAAATTGAAATTTTATTCATTTTAATTTTATTAAATTTATAAATTAAACTATTTATTAAGTAATTTTTTTATAAAAAAAACATACAAAAGGTTTATAAGAGGTAATGAAAAAAATTAAAGTTACTTTTCAATGTTATGCTTAATTTTCCAGTTTTATTTTAGTTTCAAATTGTTTATGCATTTCAAATAATCTACAGAAATAAATTGGTAGTTTCAACATTTTTTTTCAAATAATTAGTTTTTTAAAAAATGATTTGTTATGAGAAAGTTGAAAACTAAAAAAATTCAGTCAATGTCCGATTTCCTGTAAATGATGTTACAATTGTAATCTTTATTTTTATGTTGTACTGTAGATAAAGAAGTTCGACTGTTGTAATATATTGATGTTTATGAAGTTATTTTTGGAAAAAATATTGAATTCAACGTGATTTTATTGTTAAATTAGTACAGATAAATTTTAATTTGTTTATTTTTTGGTCAACGATGTTTATGTTAGCATTTAGAAAAATTGATTCTCAGCTTTGTCATATGCCTAAGGTGTACTGTACTTTTGTCTTGTAATCATTTATTTTGTTGAGTTTCAATCGAGTGGTTTGTGTTTTGATGATCGCTGAATGTTATATTAGTTTTTTAAAGATGAGTTCATGTTCTTTTTTCAGTTACAGGAACAGCTAGAACGTTCCCTCGTTACTGCTGCATTTGGTCTTACGAAATCGTCATAGTCATTCAGTTTTGCGCACGGTATATTGAGCGCATTAAAGATAAATTGAAAAAAAAACAGTCTATATATATATATATATATATATATATATATATATATACATCTATCTATGTATATATATATTTATACAGATACATATTGCCCGTTTGAAGGCGATTGCCTCAGACATTGTATGCTTGCTTATTGAAAGAGATCATCTTCATCTGCTGTGTAAAATTTTATTCTTTTGTTTCTGGGTTATATTGTTTTGATAAGTGTGAATTAATATTGAAAAATTTTTTTTTCTCTAGTATTGCTCATAAATTGTTATGTCGTCGGAACGGGAACCGAATGGACAAAAGTTCAAGACCGCCTAAGCGGTTGTCGAAGTTTGCGCTTTTCTTCCATCATAATTAAAAAAAATTTTTTTTGATTTCAAAACAGCAAAGCTTGTATGTTTGCAAATTGTAGATCATCGCGCGTTCAAGTCGGTCGGCAAGTAGCCGACAGAGCCGAATCAAATTTGGAATCAGAACAAATTTCTACCAAGCCAACTCGCAAGAAAGCCAAAATTCAGCAATCAACAGAGCAAAGCGGTGAGAATTCGAAAAACGGCGCCAGTGGCAGTCGAACTGGCCCTTCGTCTTCGTCAGCCTCCTTGCCCAGCGCCGGTGAAAGTTCCAGATCATTGGTTGATCTGGTCGATTACTTTCCGTCAGTCAGTACGGATAAACGCATCACGAGGTCTTTTATACACAGGTTGGTTATTATGATCATTTCATTTTTACGCTATTATTGCATGCATTATTATATATATTCTCTGTTATAAGTTTTAATTGGTTTTGTTTTTTACACTTCATTCGACCAACGTGTTTAGACGGAAGTCTTCAGTTTAGTTATGCTGTTTTCACAACGCAGTGATGATTCTTGTTTTCTTTCCGTTCAAAATTTAAACTGTCTGCGTTTTATGTTTTTCAATTTCAGTTTGCTGTGTTTAACTTTACTTTTGATCAGTGTTCTTATCGATTCATTTAATGTATATATTGTGCAATTTTTCTCATCAAGAGAGGAGCGATCTATGTTTGTGTATATGATGAATCTTTCTTGCAGCTCTGAATGATTTTTATGTTTCTAGCAGCACAAAGAGCTGCTGCTAGTGCTGCTGCTGTTGCTGCTTGACGATTTGAATTTTCTAAAAGTAGGTTATCAGTTGCAATTTTATGAGAGAAAAATTGTTTGGACGGACGGTTTTCCTAAATCAGGCGTATCGGTGACGCGCGCGCGGGTTTTCATTATTTTCTTCACACTATATGTTCCGCTTATTATTCATTGACCGATGTAAAATTCTTTTCTTTAGCATTTTTCAAATTATAAATAATTTTTATGCTTTTGAAAAGGAAAACGAGCAGTCGGCATGCAGAAGTACTAATATTCTTTTCATCATCATTTTTGAGTGTTCTTTCACTTTTGTTTCCTTTTCTTTTAATGCTCTTCGAAATCTGTTCTATTTTTAACTATAGCACTTGAGCGACGACGTTGACTTGCGTTAACCGTCGTTTGTTAATGTGTTTTTTTTTGTATTCTGCTTTTACATCACAGCTATTTTAATAAGAACTATGTGTATCTTTGAGAAGTTGTTTTTGCATAATTTATTTTTTGCTACAATCATGATTAATTTTATTGTGGTCAATTTGAAGATCGCATTTGATTGGTTTAATGAAAATTTTATCCAACATTGAAATTTATTCCTCAAGCACAGTACTTTTGAAATGATAATCAAGTTAGAATTGATAAAAAATGGTGAAGTCTGCGGCCGTTTGACATTTGCGAAATTAGCTGTTGTAAACAAGTGCGATATGCGTTATTGCGAAGCAGTAGCGTTGCATCGTTTTCTTCCAACTTATTTTTTTAAACTTCGATTGATTCGAATTCCATTTTAAAAATCATCAATGGGAAACATTTTTTTTATCTAAACTGAAAGGCAAAAAAGTAAAGAAAGAAACTGAATCCGATCGACAGCTTCGCAATACTGAAACTATATTTATTATATAAGTTTGCAAAAATGTTGCATCTGTTGCTGTTGTTGGTTTTTAAATTGCATATTTTTGCAAAGTTGATATTATTTGAAATGAAACAAAATTTGCAGAACTGTTTGTTGTTTTTTGGGATTTTGGATGTTTTGTTTATTTATTTTTTTTTGTTTTATATTGCTTTTGCGTTGCTTTATTTATATCAGGTCAAGGCGATATTTTTTGTAGAACACAACAACAACAACAGCAACAGCAGCAGCAACCACCACTACCAGCTACGTCTGGAACACAAAAGAGCAAGTAATGATCTTTTTTATTTTGATTACTACTTTTCAATCCTGGATAGATCACGTTGCACCTGCTTGTCTGTTGTCTCAACAGCAGCTTCGATTGATGATTTGATTTGTTTTCTTGTATTTCATTTGGCCACGTCAAGCATTGGTTGACGTGGTTAAAAGCGACTCTCTGATGTATTTGTGAAATGATGTTTTTTTTCTTTATTCTCTCAGATCTTCTCGACTAAGCAGCAGACAAGCGCAGGCACAATCTGCATCTCAGACATCGAAAACAGATTTGAACGAAATGGAAAGTAACAGTCGTTCACAAAGTGGAAAAAAGAAGGGAAAAGCGCAGAAGCCGAACGCTGCCAAGTGCTGCTTAATTTGAATTTGCTTCTCTTCTGTTTTCTCTGATTTCCCCATACTCAAAGCATTACTGTACTTTTTAGAAGTGGTCATGCTACGTCGTCGGCTGCAAGCGACGCTAACACTACCGCGAATACGTCCGATGCAAATTTTAATTCTGGTATGCAAAATTTTTTTTATAATAAGCATTTTTCAACAGCAGAGCGAAACATTTTCTTGCATGCATTTCTTGAATCAAATAATTATAATCAATTTTATTATAGATTTGCGCACAAGTTACGCAAGTATTCTTGGCACTTTTGGTCCTAGAGTGACGAATTTGCTTCTTCGAGGATCTTCATCTGGTCAGTTGAAACCAACGCGATGCATATTATAATTTTTTCATTTATTTATTTATTTATTTATTTATTTATATTGTTTTTCATTTCTATTTCAGGAAATGACCGAATCGAATCATTGTTGTCAAGCATGCAAAAGCACGACGATTCTTCAACTCAGTTGCAAGCTCTTATTGAGCTGTGCAATATACTGGTGATGAGCAATGAAGAAACACTTGGTTCCAATTTTCCTTTCAAAGAGTTGATCCGAGTCTTGACCCGCCTTTTGCAAACTGAACACAACTTTGATATTGTAAGAAATTTTGTATGATTTTTTTTTAAAAAAAAATTTTGGCTGAAACTTTTTTTTGTTCAGATGACGCACGCGTGTCGTGCTTTGACTTATCTTATGGAAGCGTCGCCTAGAATGGGTAGTGCTTTGATGGATGCAGTGCCATGTCTTTTGTCAAAAGTAAGTAATGTAATTGTTAATTTTTTGTGTGTTAAATAATTAAAAATTTCTTAGTTTTCCAGTGTTGGCGTAAGTGTTTGATTAAGAGACATTAATGCGTAAATTGTAAATTTAGAAGATGACAAACAATTGTTATTGTAAGAAAAAAGGAGTTTAAATGAACAATGCTTATGTAAGCTTTCACATCATAAACAAATTATTAGCATAATTTGAGAAATTGTTTGATTTGATTCTAGAAGTATTGTTATATTATTATTTATATACATATTATACATGCAGAATAGAGTGATGGCATATGTTTGATGATGAATTCCATGATTAAATAGAATTTAAGAAACATTCATTTTGAATAAAAATTGAATTTGTGGAAGTTGTCATCGGAATAATTTTACATTTTATATAAAGATGTTGAATTTACTGAAATTTGTTCCATCGAAGCTTTTGTTTTATGGTTATGTGAGTTTCGTTTAATGTTAAATTGAAATTTTTTCTTATACTGTTTTTCAGTTACAACGAGTGGAATGCATTGATGTTGCTGAACAAGCACTCACTGCTTTGGAATTGCTTTCTCGTCGATTGGGGAAAAATATACTGAATGCGGTACGTTGAAAAAGTATCATATTTTGTAATAATAATTTGAATAATAGGTTCTTTTTTTAATTTAATTTAATAGAATGGCATCGAATACTGTCTGATGTTTATTGATTTCTTTCCGCTTGCTTCCCAACGGTCAGCGTTGCATATTGTGTCAAATTGCTGCTATCATTTAACTGAAAAAGATTTTGATTATTTGGCCAACTCTTTACCAGTTCTCACTCAACGTTTGAAAAGCCAGGTATTTTCTTTTCTGCACTTCATTTTTAATATGCTATATTTTTTTATTAAAAACCTTTTCTTTTTCACATAGGACAAAAAGACTGTTGAGTTGATGTGCGTCACATTTGCGCGATTGGTTGAAAATTTAATCCATTCTCCGGATAAAATTCATAAAATATGCGAACATGGTTTGTTGAGCAATATTCAACAAATGGTATACTTGCAATTGTTGTAATTATGCGTGTTAAAAAAGAATTTTATTTTCTTTTCAGCTGATTGCTGTTCCGCCGGTGATAAGTTCCGGAACGTTGGTAAATGTTATCCGCATGATGCACTTGATATGCCGTAGTTGTCCGACGTTGACTGTTTCTCTCGTCACTTCTAGTATGATTTTTTACAGTTTTTTTTGTATGGTAACATTGATTGATGTGAATTTTATTCATTCTATATGTATAGGCTTTGTTTTTATTTTGCGATTTTTGCTAACTGGCAGTACGGAGGAAAAGTCTGACAGTCGAGAGGTGTGAATTTGTTTTTATTTTTATTTTTTGGTTTAAATTAAATTTTTTAATTGTATTGTTGATGTTCATTATTAACGGGAACATCTTATTTTTCTTTTTCAGTTGTTGAGTCGAACACCACAAGAAATGTATGAACTGGTGTTGCTGATTGGGTGAGATGAATATTTTCATTTATTTGAATGTTTTGATAATTAATTTTGAAAAATTATTAAATTATCAGTGAATTGCTTCCATCGTTGCCGACAGAAGGTTTGTTTGAAGTGGATTCATTGTTACAACCACACGGAAACATTGGAGACGCGGCCACTTGGTCATTTAAAGATGAGAGGGGCGTATGGCGTTCTTATTCTCATTCTGATAGCCGCGTATTGGAAGTACGTTTTGAAAATTATTATTATTATTATTCACTAATAACTGTTTGTTAATATTTCTTTTTTTTCCTAAAAATTTCCCATTTTATTTCAGCTGGCATATCAAACAAAAGAGGAAGAGATTAGTTTGAGCATTCTTGGCCAGTCGTATGTGATCGATTTGATACAGATGACACAAATATGCGAAGAAACAGGCTCTTCTTTGCCAATTCAACGAAAACCGAAAGACATTAATGCACAAGGTGATGATCCTTTGATTTTTTATTTTTCTTAAATAAATTTTAAAGTACTTTTTTTATCGTTCGCTTCAGGCACGAGCAATGCAAATGTGGTCACTCCTGAAAATGATCCACGAGTTGTATTGCTGAAAGATGCACCAAGTCATTATGAAGAGATTGTGCAAAGCATTTTCCCATTGCTTTATGATATTTACTCGTCCGTGGGAGGATCGGCTGTTCGCCACGAATGCTTGCGATGTTTTCTGAAAATGATCTATCATGGCAATGTTAAGATGATCGATCGCATTTTGGAAAATGTTCCAATTTCAAAGTAAGCAAAGAGTTTGTTGTTGTTTATTTGAAATGCAATAAACAAACAAACAAACAAACAAACATCTGTAAACAGTGCACCACCCTATATATATATATATATATATATGTTATAAGCAAAATATATTGTTATTATTTTTTGCAGTTTAATTGCCGGCTTGTTGTGTTCTCACGATTTCAAATCAATCGTTTGCGCTTTGCAATTGGCGAAAGTTTTGTTAGAAAAGAAACGAAAATATTTTACAGTCTGCTTCCAACGGGAAGGCGTTACGAATCATTTGAAAAATCTCAGTGTTCATTTGAAACAGGCCAATGCCTTCACCATTGCCTACGGCGACAATACGGACTTGAGTGCCCGACTCGGCTTGACTCAAATGACCGGAAGCGGCATAGCCGGAGCAGTAGGGGCAGTTGGAACAGGAGGGAGTAGTTTGGGTGGCTTTTCAGCAGCTCCCAACTATTCGCCAATGTTGGAGTCGTTGATGATGAACGGAGCACGTGTGATACCGTTGAATGGTTCTGGAAGAAATTTGTCACTGTCGATTCCGTTTTTTGGCAATCCAAGCAGCGGTGGCAGTAGCAGTGGAAGCAATCAACGAAGAGTCAGTTTTAACAGTCTCTTCGGGTAATTGGTGGAAATTACTGTTGCTTTTTTTTGGTTTTGCTCCTGAAAACATTTTCCATATTTTTGTTTAGTCTTGCATCAGGAACTCTTGGCTCTCGCGCCACTTCACCAACGTTCAGCTTGAGTGAACAGCTAGAGGCGAGTGCAGCTAATACGGCAATGGCTTTGGCAGCAGCCAGTTCCTCGGCCGCAGTTGGAGTCGCTGGCAGCATGTTTCCTTATTCAGCCGACGACAGACAACTCATTCAAGCTGCTGGTTCGTCGTTGACTGCATTACCAGCAGCAGCCGGTGGCACGTCGACGTCGACCAATGCAAGTGCAATTCTGGCGAATCATCAGCTTCATCATCATCTCCATCAGCAACACCAACAGCAGCAGCACCAGCAACAACAACAACAACAACAACAGCAACAACAACAACAACAACAACAGCAGAAACAACAGCAACAACAACAATCACAGCAATCATCTACGAAAAATACAAGAGGACGTGGTCGAATGAAGAAGTCCTCAACGCCCGGTTTCAGTAGTGCAGAAGTTCGAAGCAGTTCTCGAGGAGGATCACCTCTGCGCAAGACGGTGTCGACTGCACGAGGTTCTGGAAACTTTTTGGGAAGCATCGGTTTGCATCGTTGGAATACTCGCAGTGGCTTTGCCGCTTTGAAACCACCAACGCCACCTCTTTCTTCTGCGACGAATTCCACTATTGCTCATCATCATCACCACCACCACCATCATCATCATCATTCGGCGATGTTGCATTCCAGTGATTCGCAGTCACAGGAATGCGTCTTGAGTCACGCGAATTATTGGAAGTCAATTTCGGATAGGGTATCCGCTTGGGCTGAAGTTACCGCGAAATCTCTGCTGGATGATTATTTCAAAGAAGGCGACGGAAGTGGTGTTAACAGTTATTACGGTCAAGCAACTGCCGAAAAGCTTTGCGAAATAGCTCAAAAATTTGCCGAAAAAGCGGACGAAAGTTTCGACGATCTTGTCGAAGTTTTGCACTCCGACGTCACCTGCTACGAATTGCTGCAGAGTGGTTTGATTGAGGAATTGTCCAAATATTTGACGCAGGGAAATTGGCAGCACGCGTTGCCGAATCGTTTGCGATTGTTCTGCTGCAAATTGTTCGGTGTCAATGTGAAAACGCCTACAGAAAGCGACGTACCGGAAGTTGTCATCGAAGATGAAGAAAGCGGAAAGCGTCTGATCACCATGCTGGTGATGTGCATAAGCCAGCTTGAACAGTTTCCGGTCAAAACGCACGACTTGTCCTGGGGTCAGAGTGGTGGCGGTTTGCGGGGCTTGAACGCGTTTCGCTTTTTGCACAGTCAGCAGATCAAGTGTCAACCAGTGAGACATCCGTCTGAAACCAAACTGCGCCAATGGAAACGGGGCGTGATCAAAGTTGATCCTTTGTGTCCAATATCCACCATCGAGCGGTATCTGATTTTGAAAGGCTACGGCAAGCAGAAGACCAATCCTGCGGACGACGACTCGAGCAACGACGAAGAAGACGGAGCCGAGTCCACTGACGACGACGCCGAAGCTCTTTTGAACGTCGCCAACATAGCCAACGGTGTGCATCGACTGCAGCTTCTCATCCACGACCGGGTTCTGCCGTACGATATGACCATCTTCCAGGCGTTGCGTCAATTTGGCGGCAAGTCGTCCAACGTCACCTCCGACGGTCTGGTCGTATCCGAGTGGATTGGGCCGGACATGTGGATGGCGACCAATCGTATTTCGTACAAGTTGTTGCCGGAAAACGACGCCACTGGTGCTGCATCAACCGGTAAAGAAGGAGGAGGAGGAGGAGGAGCAAGCAGCAGTAGTGCTGGTGCTGCTGGCAGTAGTAGTTCCAGTGCATTGCCGACGACGGCTGGAACATCTCGCGGCAGACGAGGAGGAGGCAAAGGTAATGGCAAGAAACGTTCGACCGCGGCTTCTGCAACGCCGGTCTACAAGGAGCCGGAGAATATTTTGCTCAGTCAGCTGAAGCAGCCGATGAACGTGACCACGTACGATCCATGCTTGAAAGCGCTCGGCTTGTTGCGCGTCATCTTCAGCATCGCTCGTTATTGGTGGATATTGTACGAGAAGAGCGCGCTGGTTCGCTGTTCAGCGCCACTGGTGCCGCAGACTGCGTTCCACGTATCCAAGATTGCAGCCAAAATCAGCCGACAACTCCAAGACCCGTTGATCATCTTATCCGACCACTTGCCCTACTGGGTCGAACAGGTCGCCTATCATTGTCCTTTTATTCTACCCTTCGACGTGCGTCGATCTCTGTTCAACGTCGTCGCCTTGGACCACGACCGTGCTTTGCAGCACTTGCTCGAAAGTGCCGGTGAGTCCAGCTCGCACGGCAGCGCTGACCGACTGGCGCCACGCCTCGAACGTCGCAAAGTCTGCATACCGCGGCAGAACATCCTGAAACAAGCCGAGACGGTGTTCAACAACATGAACCACTCGCGGGCGGTGTTGGAAGTTCAGTACGAAAATGAAGTCGGCTCCGGTTTGGGACCGACGTTGGAATTTTACGCACTCGTCGCGCACAACTTGCAACGCGCCGACTTGAACCTCTGGAGGGGAACCGTGAACCGAGACCGACCACTGGCCGAGGGTGTCAACGAGTACATCCACAGCGACACCGGTCTGTTTCCGGACGTTCTGAACCCCAGCGGTGACAGCGAAGAGGTGATTCGACGCTTCCGCCTCTGCGGCAAGCTGCTCGGTCGCGCACTGCTCGACGGGCGAGTGTTGGACATACCGTTGAATGTGCTCTTTTTCAAATGGCTTTTGCAAGAGGAAAAGTACCTCTGCGCTACTGATTTCAACGACTTGGATGCGGCATTTGCCTCTTCGATGCACTTTTTGAAAACGTTGCTCTTGAAAGGTCGACTTGGATCAGAAGAGGTGATTTTTTTTTGATTATTATTATTATTATTATTATTATTATTATTATTATTATTATTATTATTATTGTTGTTGTTGTTGTTGTTGTTGTTGATGATGATGATAATTTCTTTTTTTTTAATTTTCTTGTTTTTTCAGTCACGTCAACGAGTTCGAGCTGAGATCGAAGATATGCAAATTGATTTTGTTGTGCCTGGTCGTGAGAATGTTGAACTGAAACCCGGTGGCAAGAATATCACGTTGACTTTGGAAAATTTGTCCGAATACATTGACGTAACCAATGACGGATGACAATATTTTTCGTCGGATTAAAAAAAAAATTTTTTTAATTATATTTTTTTTGTAGCTTGTTGCATTTTGGATGCTGCACGCCGGTGTTGTTAGACAAATGGACGCTTTGAGAGAAAGCTTTGGTTCAATTATTCAATTGAAATGTTTGAAGATGTTCCTTCCTGAAGAGGTGGGTATACAGTCTCTTTTTTATTTTGCTTCTTTGTTAAACGATAGCGTCTATACTTTAGCGCAATAGTAGACGAAGAATTTTTACAACTTTTCTTTGTTGATATTGTTATAATTTTTGATTTGGCTTCACTTTTGCACTTTTGCAGATTGAGTTGCTGATTTCTGGGTGCAACGACAGTACCGACGTTTGGGAAGTGCAATCTTTGCTGCAGGCAATTCATCCTGACCACGGCTATACTCCAGAATCACCCCAGATACGCTGGCTGGCGGAAATCATGGCAAATTATACACTGCAAGAACGTCGGGATTTTTTGCAATTTATGATTGGATCGCCACGACTGCCAGTAGGAGGTGATGAAAATGACGTTTGATTCTTCTTTTTTTTCTTCTTCTTTTTATTATTAATATCTGTTTCCTTGAATTTGATGATCAGGTTTGAAACATTTGAATCCACCTTTTACGGTTGTACGCAAACTCTGCGACTGCGGAAATACGGACAAGTTGCTTCCTTCGGTGATGACCTGCGTGAATTACTTGAAGTTGCCTGAATATTCTGACCGTGAACTGATGCGTGAACGTATCCGGACAGCAGTTGAATACGGCAGATATTCATTTCATCTATCCTGATTTTTTTAAATGCTGCTGTACAAAGAAAATCAGTGGAAAAGTCATCAAAAAAGAGAGTGGCCTTTGCATGTCCTGATATTCGAGCAACTTATAATATTTATGTTATTACTATCATATTATATATGATCACTTTTTACTTTTATTACTATTATTATCACCACTATTATTATTATTATTACTATTATTATTATTATTATTATTATTATTATTACTATCATTATTATTATATTATTGTCTAGTCTTTCTCAGCAGTATAATATCAGCAGCAGCAGCAGCAGCAGCAATATTATCATTTTCTTTCCTCATTTTGCATTCGGTTTTTCCAATGAGAAAAGGTATCCTTTATCGTGTGTGTTTTTTATTTATATTTTCTTGTATGAATTTATTTTTTGCTGTCAGTCTGTATTTTTTTATATAGCATATTTTTGTTTTTTCTTTTTCTTTGCTTCTGAGCACATTTTGAGTTGAGTTTTTCCTATCCATCATTATTCAGAGTGCAGCGGACCGTTTTGGCCGTTTTATGAATGCTAAATTAAATGGAAAAAGTGTCTTTTCACAAAGTTTGATCAGGTGGATTGTAAAGACGCTCGTTGTTCAGCCAGTGATCATCGTCAGTTGAAGATCGACCAGACCAGAAACTCTAAATCGTGCAACAAATTCCATCGACCTGCTGCTGTACCTGACGACCATTTACAGTACAGTATGCCTGTAAAGTGCAGATGTTTGTATTAAAAAAAATTTCCAAACAAAAATTTTGATTTTGGCAATATACACAGATTGTTTGATGAATAAAAGATTACGCTTTGTTCTCATGAACTGGACAGATTGGGAATTTATTTATTGCTCAAGTTTTACAACGAAGCTTGAATCAATAATACTGTGAATAATTTGAATGAAACAATGTGAAGTATAAATTTTTCATTAAGAATCATGCTGTAGTTTAATGTTGTTATTGTATAAAATGAAATTAGTTTAATTTGAAAATTATTTCTATTCACTGGACAACAATCCAATAAAAATAAAGCCTGTCACAACGATTATTTGCAATTCAAATTGACAAGCTAGTTTTCGAAATGATAAAATTCATCATCCGTCCTCCCGTCATATTGTTCGTCAATTAATTGTGTGCAATGAAGAGATGTATGTGCAAGCAAAAAAAAATAATTCTGTTCAGTCACTTTTCATCCGATGCATAATAATTTGATCACATCAATGCAATATATCGATGTATGTGTTCGGATGTAGCCGATTTAGCTGGATTAGCTAGTTTTTTTTATTTGCAGGGGAGATGTTTGTTTCATTTCAAACAAATGAAATTGATTCTCTGCAATTCAGTGAACTTGTTTATCTGTTTGTTAATTTGAAAAAATGTTCAACAACTTTCAAACAAGTAAAATTTGAAGATCATTTCTTCTGTGGAATTTAATTTTCTACTGCAATTAAATTGGTAAGTATGATTTTTATTGTTGATTGATTGGAAGATTTTATTGTTGCGAAATTTCTATTTTCTTCACATTCAATGAAGAAGATTCATTTTCAACGCTGTTCAAATGCGAATAAATCACTGATCTGAAGCTAAAAATGTCAAAGTTTTTCATGTTGTGAAATATATTGTATAATTTCGATTGTTTTCGTTTTTACGTGTTGTTTGCAATGGTATGAAATTATGAAATGAATTTAAAAAAAAGTAAAAATAGCATCGACATTAATAGTTAATATTATTAGCATTGATTTTGGTTTATCGTGATGTGATGATAATTATTGTTGCGTAAGTGAAGCTAATACTAATAGCAAGCCTGAACAAATGTAGCTAAATTTTCTGTTTGTTTCGCTTCTGCACTCTGTGTTCTCTTCAGCTTGTTTGTTAGCTTTTCAAAATTTTGCTCACCATATAACACAGCTTTCAACAAAGAAGCAACAACCAGCCTACACATACACACACGACGACGCGTCAAGCAAAAAGATAAACAACAGAGCTGCAAATTGCCAACAAGCACTTGTTGACAAGTTGGTTGCTGTTGGCGTGGGCGTTGGATGTTGTTTTCAATTTCAAAAAGAAAATCACTCATCATCATCATCATCATCATTCAGTGGACGTGTGGACGGATGGATGGATGAGTTACGCAAATTTCTTCTTCCTCCCCCTGAACGTGTGTGTCGGTCGTCTGCTATCTGCCTCTTTGCTTGCAAATTTCAACGGACGGACAAGCCGGATGACGTCATTGAATTTCGATTTCAAACCAATCTTTGGAACAGAAAATAGAAACACACAAATATAAGTCGTCACGCAAACTTTCCCATTCGATATAGCAACTTCCAGCCAGCCAGTCGGCTGGTCGGCCTCTGCGTTCAGCTAAATTCAATCTTTTTGCTTATGCTTTTCAAAAATCTCCTCCTCCTCCCACTTCCAACCCACGCATGTCCTCTGCTTTTTGCTCGGCACTCGGTCAAATTTGAAAAGTTCTGTTCTCTTTTTTTTTCTAATTTTCCACTTTCACTTCACACACAAACAACTGACCGTATTCTTGTTTTTGTACAAAAGTATAAGCAGGTATGAACGTGATCAATTTGTACAATTCTTCATCCAAGCAGACGCTTTGATTGAATTTCAAGCTTTGTCATTTTGTCACTTGTCACACACAGTGTGTTCGGCTGAAAAATTATGCAAATATCAGTGAAAAGGATGAAAAGTTGAAATCAGTGGTGCTTTTGGTGATTGGCACCGGTGTATTCAAAAATTGATAACCGACAACGCCTGTTTTTGAAATTTTCATCTGTAAACACACTGGAAAAGTGGACAGACATGCACACACAGCGTATACTTTCGCATTATTTTTAACGTTGTGCTATCATACTCAAAAAAATACACTTGCATGCTAACATGGTTGGTAAGAAATGGAAATTACTTTTTCTCTCTTTTTTTATTACATTTAATAAGTATTATTTGAAATGAATAATTGGGAATGGAAAAATTTCAACTAAACATCCACTAGTGTTAATTTCCCCATTGGACGAACTTTTATTGCATTACAATATTATATGATCCAGTGGAAAAGTGACCAATTTCTTTCGAGCTTTTCCATCATTAGTCAGTCTGTTTGAAATCAATAAACAATTCTAGAAACATTTCTATTGCCAGCATCGTACGCCTGCATCGGCATCAACTAACTGCTAGAAAAATCTATAATTATTTCTACTTAAATTGACCAGAATTAATTTTTTTACATAACTATTTAGAGTGATTTTAAAAATATCACACATTCTGTTGACAGGGATCTTTCAAGATGTGCATTTATTATAATAACGATAACGATAAATTTTCAGCTTTATTTTTTTTTAAATTGTTAGTTTTTCAAGTTTTTAGCATCAGCTAATAATATATTTGAAACAGTGCTCTCAATCGAAAGGTAAATTATTGTTCGCTATTTTTGAAAGCAGAATGCAACTGGTGATCGTCATCACATTTAACGCTCTAATATTGATCCATTTCTCTTTTGAATTTTCTCAAATCTCTCTGTCTCTCTCTCTCTCTCTCTCTCTTTCTTACTTATTGTCATTCTTTCATTCAAACGTCTACTGACAAGCTGATAATAATTCTGCCATTAATAATAATAATAATAATAATAATAATAATAATAATAATAATAATAGAGAAATTTTCATCTTGAATCAAATCCTCTGCGTTGGTGGTAATGCTGCTGCAAAATTGTAGCTTTCTATCATTTTCTTTTCACGTCAAGTATATGAATATTTGCAAATATATCTGCATTTTGCTTTTATTGTTTTTTCATCAAAATGAAAAATAGCTATTTGAAATTTTTTATCAGAATCATTTTTCTTCTCTTATATTATATTTGTTGAATTTTTTCTAAATTTTTCCCACTTGGCCATAATTCTCTCTCTCTCTCTCTCTCTTTGTGTGTGTATGTGCGCGAATGTTGTTTTCCTTGAATTCAAAAAAAAATCGTATAGTTTGTAAAAAATGAAAGCTTATCTTAACACTGATTCTCTTCATCACTTATCAGGAATTGCCGCTGTCCAATAAATTTTCTTCTACTTTATCTATTTGCTGATGTGCCATAATGACGCGACCAAAGGCACTTTGTCCAACAATATTATATATATATATATATATACGACGTTTTTTTCCTCTTTTTTTGTTTTATTTCAATTATTCCACAAATAATTTAAGTTTCATCACAGTAGACTCGTCAAAGGCGGTGATGATATACGGCTGAACATGGTACTGGGTTGCGGTGCGAAAGTTTTGAAATATTGTATTTTTGCCTTCAACCTTGTTTTTTTCGTACGAATTGATCCCGTTTTCAACAATTTGATGAATAATTTGGCTTTTCCCTACTCAGATTGCTGGTACTGTATGTTTGGGTGTCGGAATATGGCTCATCGTGGACAATTTGGCTTTGGACAGGCTGATCAACGCCAGCGAAAACATTGCCGATTCACCAATGATGAAAGAAATTGCCAGCAAACCTCAAGCAGTACACGATATTGGAATTATTCTCACAGCCGGAGGGGCAGTGATCTTTGTCATTGCTTTTCTCGGCTGTTGTGGTGCAATGAAAGAATGGAGACCATTACTTGTTCTGGTAATTCAATTTTCACTGACTGTATCAATTAACATTTGACACGTATAATTTCAATAATAGCACATCTTTCATTCAGATTTAAATATTTTCACTCGATACATTCAGTTCACTTTTTTGGTTTCGTATATTTATTTTTTAGTATTCAATTTGCTTGATGATCATATTGGCCGTGGAAATTGCAGCCGCCATCTACGCCGCCGTCAATCGTACAAACGTAAGTTGCACTATATGTGTATACACTATATGTTTGCAATGCCCAGTTTCTCTTCTTCACTAAAAGTTTGCACAGTTACAAAACAAATAGCTAAGTAAATTTTCTTTTCATTCTCTCGATAATAAACCTGCAAATAATTTATTATTCATCATATTGACTATTTTCATTTTCTTAAACTTTAATCTAATTCTGCTTTGTTGTTTAAAGTCGATTTTTCAAATTTGACGTAATGCAAAACGAAAACCAACTGAACTTTAAACGTACTGTAAAAGTAGGATTTTCAAGTTGAGATTTCTTAGCAAAGTTAATTCATCATATTCACTGTAGAATGTTCAATTTGTGAAGAATGTTTTAATCATGCAAAATTGAAATTGATCTTGTTTTATTTATTTCAGCTTGAAGTGAGCACCAAACTGCTCATGTATGAATCGATCAAAGATTACAACGGCTCTTCGTCTAGTGCAAACGGAATTCGTGCCGCTTGGGACAGTATTATGAATCAAGTAATTTTCAAATTTTTACATATTTCAATTAATGACATGAAATATTTTTCAGTATGAATGCTGTGGTATTGAATCAAATTGGGGTGAATTTAATGTAAGTGGTTGGTATAAGAAATATCAGCCTCCTGAGCCCTTTCCGGCACCTTGCTGTAGAACTCCGGTACCTTGGAATCCTGATACGTATTGCCGGGGAAGTCAACGCTATGGAAAAGTATTTCACTTTGAACATTTTAATGTTAAACTTTGAAAGCTTGTTTTGTTGTGTTCTAGGGATGTTACGAAGCGTTGAGGCATGTACTGGAGAGCAAGCTAGTTATCGTTATTAGCGTTGGAGCAGCCGTTGCACTTATACAAGTGAGCAAGTTGTCTGTTGTCGATTTGTTTTGTTATTTTAATTTGAAGTTTTTATTATGAATTTAGATAGTCGGCCTCATCTTTGCTATATGTCTTTGTCAGGCCATATCTCAGCAAACAATTGCGTAATCAGACGATACAAGACGTCTTGTAGAATATTATAGAATTAACGGAAAAAATCAAAGAACCGTCAGCTTGTGTTTCATAAATTTAAAAACAAAATAGCATATTATGACCGGTGAAACTGATATTTCAAACCGCTGCAATGATACCTGAACGTATTCTCCCGATGCGGATTATCTTTCATGAACTGTAGAGAAAAGACATTTGCGCACGTCTAATAATTTATGAACGAATCTATCCATATTGCACACGATTGCAATAATATGTTTTGTTTTAGATAAATTTACGCAATGACAAATTTCCGTTCAAATTAAAATAAAAGAATAATTTACCACTTTTGGCTGTTTGTTATCTTCTAAAAGCATTCTATGCGCATCTTTTATGTTTTTTTGTAAAAATATTCTGCTACAAAATACTATTTTTAACAGAAACAAGACAACACGTACGCAAATAGTTGGCAAAAATCATGCAAAAGCAGCACTATTTATTATTACATCCAAACTTTACCTTTTATGATATTTTAAAAATTATAATAATAAAATTATTTGATAATGACAACAAGATTTTATTTTTCTTATCAAACAAGATCAATATCAATAAGTATGAAGCTCAAAACAAGAAACGGAAACCTTAATAAATGCATATTAGTTGTACTTGAATTTTGTCAAATGTACTGTAGCTTTTAAGATTGACTCAGTGACGTGTCATTGAATTCATTGCTAATGGTTTCGTATTTAAATTATTCACATGAAATGAACGTTTTCAGAGGACAAGTTTTTATTAGGAATCCTTTTTGTTAATAATTATTTCTACACAAGAGTTCATTGCAACAATTTTAGGTGTTGGTTTTCAATTCTGAAGCCGTTTACTGAATGCAAATGATGATCTGTAGCTTTTGTTTCAAGTGCATTTTGCGCGCGGTTATCATCTGCTGTATAGTCAACGTTGGAAATTCGATGATTCTGACTGAGGTGATGACAGAAAGCGACGTTGCTGCTGCGCATCAATTTTTTTTGAATTCAATCTCAAAGCAAAGTTCAATCGAATCTTTAGCATGGGTGGCAAACGGTCTGAAAACTATGAATAAAAAGATTCCTGATGACAAAGCTAAAGTGAGTGCATTGTGTTACAGTTGATAAATATTGAAAATGATTAAATGAAAAATAGATGATTGCTTTCTTTGCTACTTTAACTTTTGCCTTGTTAATAATTTATTTTTAGCTGATATGTGAATCTGCCAAAGAAGCAGTTAAAAACACCAGTGAAATTCAGCCGATCTATTGGGCAGCGTTTGCAGTTCATGCTTTAGAAAATTGTCAGGTATGCACAAAATGAACGTGTTTTATTTCTGTCAGATTTATTTATAATATAACTTTTCTCTTTCAGCTCCCTAGTTTTCCAAGTAATTATTTTGACAAATATTTATTCGACAAGAGTAATGCCAAAACCGTTGCTTACGCTGTGTCTAGTATTGGTTATTTGAAAGTTAAATGTATGAATTGTAATGGCATGTATTTATTGGCGACTTTTAACATAAATTTTGTAGATGATATGGAAAAAATGCGCTCTGTTGTCAGTGCTTTGGTCAAGAGATCAACTTCTCCTAATGAGTAATTTGATGAGCATTAACTCTTATGTTTGTAAATGTAAAAAAGAAGTATTTAGTCGTTCTGTGTTGCTGAACACGGCACCGTTCTTGAGTGGAGATTTGAAATTTTTAACAGATTGTGCAAATGATTTAGTCAGTCAAGTGGATGAAAGTGATGAACGATATTTGCGAGTAGGTGACTGATTTATTTGAAAAAGTTTTATTTAAATTTTCGAAGTTCTTCTTTAATAACTAATTAATTAACTAACAAGTTTTCATTATGATCTTTAATTTTCAATTAGGAAGTTTTAATAATTGAAAGTACTGGCGGTGATAGTTTCTTTGTTAATTTTTACAGTTTGACGGAGGCATTGGTACAACAGCTTCCATTGTTCATGCTATTTATCAGTTGTCAGTGAAAACTGGAAATCCGGTTGCTTTGAAAAAGGTATACATACATATATATCATACGATGCAGCTTATGCTAAATATATTTCTTCAGGAACAAATATTGAAATTTGCCAACTATCTCATTAGTCGACGGCGGGTTTATCATCCACGGGTGACTTCTCTCATTTTTTCAGTATTGCATGATATGACGAACGATAAGGTATATATTTATAATCGACTTTTGATGAACGAAATGAGGACGTAAAATTTCAATTGTGCAGGTTGCAAATTTACCAAAAAATTCTGTCCCACTTGCGATATTGCTTGAACATAATGGTTCACTTGATCAAGTCAAATCTTCTATTCAAGTATATGTGGATAGCTGTGAAAATTGTTCAAATAAATAATGCAGTATAATTAATTCTTAACATTTTTTTTAGTTCATGGTGACTGACATTTTTGGTCATATTGTTCCAACTGATCGCGTAATAGCGGATAAAATAGTGCATATAAGTTCTAAAGAAGTGGTGATGAATTCGAAACCATTTTCACGCATGTCTGCGAAAGGGTATGGAAATTTCCTTGTATCACAGCTTATGAAATTGTACATATTATGATTATTTTTAATTTGTCTGTTGCAATAGGAATGCTGTTTACGAATTGAAGTTTGTCGATGAGAAACGAAAAGCTGGCTTTTATGAATGTTTTGTCAGTGTTGGGGCTACAAATAGTAAATATATGCCCATTGTTCAAGAAGGAATTGTTATCAAAGTGAGTCGTGAGATATATATCAGTGGGCTAAATTTGGCCATTCATGAAAGTGAGCGTTTTCCTTTGGATGACAAGGCGGAATCGTGAGTGAAATGAATTTTTGACTAAATCATTACTGAATAACTAATTCTACTGGAAATGAATTGCAGGATGAAAATCAATGGGAAAAAGCTTATGCAACTGTCTGCTGATGATCATCAAAAATTGGCTGTGATATTTGTCATCAAAGACAAATTGACGAAAGAATCAATTCTTGTTGACCAAGCTTACTTACAATTTGAAGAACAAAATACCAAAACCATAATTACTGTACCTGTTGCCAATGACAATGCCAACGTATATAAGGCAGATATTGTAAGTTTTAACTTTTGTTGTAAATTTTGAGTGTACAGTTTTTAAAATGTTGCTGTTTATTTTGTTTTTGTATAACTTTGAAAATATGAATGAATAATACCTTAGGAATCTTATTTTGTAAATAATTTCAGGATTTTAAACAAATGGCCAAAGATTATGAATTTACTTCTGGAATGTATGAAATTAGCTTGATTGTTGGTGATGATGTTATCATGAATTCAGTTATTGTCAAATTGGTAAGTTTCTGTCGCAGCATGGTGAATTGTCACAAATTAGTGCTTTGAATTTATTTATTGTGCATGTACTGTTCACCAGTAATCACTGAAGCGAGTTTTGAAAAGCTTCACTGATTATTGGATAATTTGTTAATTGTTTTAGGCATTATTAAATTTGCAGCTACCTGCTGTTGTTGAACACGCTGGAAAATCGGTTCTTGAATCGACAGATTATAAAATGAAACCAGAAATTGTGCACTCCTTTCGCCCACCTGAAAAAAGACCCCCGAAATTTATCAGCGATATTTTCAGTGTTGCGGTTGTAATTCCGTTTTTCTTATTGCTTTGCATATGGTTCTATTTGGGCGCCAACATTTGGGGAATTCCATTCAGTCCTGTAGTGATTGTTTTTCATGCTGGGCTTGGAGGTGAGTAAATTTTGTTCTGCTCAGTTTTGTCAATATAAATAATAATGAATTAATTAATCTAGGCATCTTTTGGTTATATTATCAGTTTTGGGTTCATCTGAACATGTTTGAAACGCTGAAGTATTTGGGCATACTCGGGACGATCACATTTTTGTCTGGTATTTCAGTACTGCGCAAGAGGGCAGATCGAATCAAGTAAATTATTATTATTATTAAATGTGTTGCTGTTGTTGTTTATTATTTCAGCGTGAAGATCAATATTTTAATATTAATGTTTAGAGAAAAAGCGAACTGAAAAAGCAGTATGAAAGACCACATCAGAACGACGATTTTTCTTTGTGATCGGTTGTTCCTCTTATTCTGTATAATGGTTATGTAGATTTTTCATGATTTACTTTGAACATTGACTTAATTTCAAAGATGAAAGTACTCAACAAATGCTGTACGACTGAACTATTTTGCCATTTATATAATTGTTTACTTTCATGTGCAATATTTTGTTTTTAATTTAAATAAATGAACTGGTGTTCATATTCCTTGCATCCTTTGAATGACAACGCTAAATGCATGTTATATGAAACTGTAATTTGATTTTGATGATTTCACTGATGACTATACTAAAGTATTATATTAATATGTAAGTTTAACTTATTGTTTACTAAACGAATAAGAGATTCTTTTATACTAATATACTGATTGTACTTTATTGTCATTATACTATACTGTATGCAAATTTTAAATTATTCCTGAAAAATTGTCATTCGTCACAAATTTACCGTCCATTGTTATGCAAATACAAATTGTAAACTTAAACTGTTTTATCCAATTTTTGATAAAAATAATATTACGCGCAGTCGTTTAATTATTTATTTTAGCAATTTGGCAAACTTTTGCGCAATTAATTGACTTTTATTTTTTAATTTTAGCAGTTTAAATGAGAGCTGTTTTGCAAAAGGTGACTTCTGCCACCGTGTCTGGTGCGATGATTTGCAAATTTGTTGATCTTCGTTATATTTATATTGTTTTACAGTGAATGGTGAAGTTGTAAGCAGTATTCAGCGAGGAATTTGTGCATTAATTGGTTTGAGCAGAGATGACGATGCGAACGATATTGAATACATGTAAAAATTGTAACTTTTACTAAAGTGTTGGATGTTTGTTTTCCAAATGTCAGGCACTGCTTTGCAGTTTATGCCTGCCTATTCTATGCGTGATGCTAAAAGTAGATTTACTACCTTCAGTTCACTAATTGGATGAGTGTTTTTTTAATAATAATTAATTCACTTACTTTATGACAATAATTTATTTTCATAATTATGCCATTTTATAAATTACATTTAAAGTGCTTTGAACAATAATTTTCACATTTCAGAGTTCGAAAATTGCTGAATTTACGCATCTTCACAGGAGATGCTGAAAAAAGATGGGATAAAAGTGTCAACGATTTGCAGTTGGAAATTCTTTGCGTAAGTCAGGTGAGCGCAGTTTGCTTTTCTGAATATTTGTAAAGATTGGCAGTGTTTGTTTTTAGTTTACTGTGAATGCATTGTTGAAGGGAAACAAATTGGATTTTCATCTTTCTATGAATCCTTCAGAAGCTGCCCAGTTTTATTGCACTTTTGTGGATAAATTGCGGCAAAATTATAGAGAAGATCTAGTGAAAGGTTTTGTAAGCTGTGGAGCATTGATGATGCTGTTCCTCATTTGTACTGATTGTATGTGATATGGTTTTGATTTAAGATGGAAAATTTGGAGCACACATGCAGCTGTCAATTGAAAATGATGGTCCTGTGACGATCATTTTGGATTCTAAGCAGAGATGAAAAATATTTCATGCTGCTATTTTCATGTTATGAAATTTTTATTTTCAAAATTGGAATCAAATTTTGATTCTGATCTGTTTGACATTTTGCGCCTGCACTTTGTAACTTTCTAATTAACAGATCTGTTCACAATTTATTGAACACAAATCAAAAAGCACTTGTCCACTGCTTTTGAAGTCTGTCTCTCGTCTGTCAGTCGTTCATGGCAAACGCAATATTCATTAATGAAATTGAACTTGATTTTCAGGATACTGTACATAGGAAAGTAAATGACATGTGGGTTGTGCGTTGGTTGACAGTAGCGCGATTGTTAAACATCAGTTGAGACGTAAAAAATGCCTGTTTGGTAAAATATGCCTGCAGCTTCTGAAGGTAGGGAAATTTATTTTTTATTATGTTTACTTGTCGCCTTGTTTTTATGATTTCACTTTGAAAAGAGTTGCATTTTTTTCATTAAAATTTCTCTAGCTTCAGTTCATTCATTACTGTGACTTTGTGAGACCGTATAATGGGATCTGCTCAGTGTACGGTTATCGCAAAACGCTGTTGCTATTCATTTACTTTTGCTAATTTGCACAGACATGAAATTTATCGGTGGCTCATTGAATTGCTTCATTCAGCAAATCTGACGTGTCATGTTGATTGCATATATTTTCGAAGCATTATATAATAAAAAAAAAAATGCCTGTTTCGAACTTGAAGAAAAGACTATATTAATGTTCGCTTAGGATAAGTTGACTAATGGAAAGGAAAAATTTTTTGGTTATTGTTTTATCAGTAATGTTTCGATTCAGTTTTTTAGGAATATCTGAGGAATTCACTATTTGAATTTATTTGAAGATATTTTTAACATCTTCTTTGAATTGCGATTAAAACGGTGCTTAGCATTGTAAAAGAAGACACTGTGGTAAAGTTTACTTTACCGCAGAGACATTTGCATATAGAGTGTGAACATGAGAACAACTTTCATGAAAGTGTTGAAATAATTTATTGAACATTAACGAAACGTCGTGGAAAAGATGAAAAGTGGTTAGTTTAAATATTTTTTTTTTTTTTTTGAAGTATGTAAATATAGAGCATGAGTCACGTTCAAATCTGCTTGAAGTTTTTGTTGCAACAAAGCAAAGTTGTTCTAATCGAATAATATTAGTTGCTTTTTGTAGATGTGATGTCGTCCAAGAGCAGTTCTGGTGAAGAATTCATGGTCATTTGTTATCCAGGAATTGTGAAGAATGTTGATAAGGCATTGGAGAGTCTGGGAGGTATGAAAGAGATTGAAAAGGTAATTGCAGAGTGTTTTGCTTTTTCTTTACTTCAATTGACGGACGAGTGACGTCTGCTTGCACGTTTTAGCATAAAGCTGGGTCGCTTGAATTGAATTTTCACCGTAAATCGAATGTATTTTCGCGTCCCGCTTTGAGCAGACACCGGGAAGGTGCGTTTTTGATCATCCGTGCCCGACGCTTGATCCAAGCAAGTCCGTCGTCGTCTGAGCAGGCAACTTATTCCGTCCAACTTGAGGTTGTTGGTACTTTGTCAAGCATTCATGACTTCAATTCAAGCTTGTTTGATTTTCAATATTTGCCGATGAGAAAGAATGAAGATGGTCAATATTCAGAAATTTATTCAGCTCTTGTACCATCCACGAAAGAACAGGCGGAAAGATGGTTCACAGCACCTATACCTGACCCGGAATTATTTTTGATTCCATTTTCTTTTACTCGACTTTGCACCGTATCAGAAACGATTCTGTCACGTGAAGTGACAAGTTATGATCTAGAGACTCCAGGAAGAACAGCAGAAAGTGTGAGAATTGGCGACTGTAAGTTTGTTTAAATTGAAATTTGTGTGAATCATCAAATTTTCATTTTCACTGTATCATTTCAATTTTATCATGATTTTCATACATGCAATGTGTTTGTTTGCAAGTTCACTTAAGTTAAGTTGAAAGTCATGTTTGAAGTTAATGATGAAACTTTGTGATGTGCTGCTGATTTGTTGAGACGTGATCATCATTAGTAATTATGCGAACATATATTACTAATGCAAGGCTGCAATTCTGATAAGCTGGTGTTATATGTTCTGTTATTTGTTATTTTCTGTATAATTTGTTGCGTAAGAAATTTGAAATGTTTCTGTTTGTCCACCTCAGCCGCTCGAAAAAACAGGAGGACTTACACTCGCATGGCAGCAGCTACGGATGAATTTCCTGCCGAACCGTCACCATTGGCTATGAAACAGGTGAAGCGGAATACTTTTGATCCTGCTGTTCACGAAGCTCTTGAAAAGGTACCATGCAAATGTTTAATTTTCATTTTTCTCTTTGTACCTGGTGTTAATTTAAATAATTTTTGCAATAGGCCTTCAGCGAGCGTCCCATGTGGCTAAAGTATTCGTTGATTGTCAAGCTGAAATTGGATGAACGTGACGTGAGGTACTGCTTTATTTTATTTCTGTTTTGTATATTTCAATTCGAACAACTGTTGTAGACGCTTGCTGCCAAAATTTGCGTTTCACATTATCAGCGGTCCTTGGGGTAGAAATTGGTGCAGATATAAGTACGATCCTCGCGAAGATACCAACTCGTGGAAATTTCAAACTATGCATTTTCCATTTTTTCGATTTGGTTTTTCTTGTTCTTTCTTTATTTGTTTGCTTTATATTAATTTTATTAGTGGATTTTGTTGGTTTCAGGTGGTGAATCAGCTTTGTCTGATGCGTTTGTCAAGTGGCACCTGAAAGTATCCTCTGTTGGAATAAGATCGTCAAAAGAGTGGGATAAACTGTTAACTACGGTAATTATTCTGTGATTATAAGTGAATAAATTGTTTGTTTGTTTTTTTTTTTAATATTCATATTAAGCATCAAATGTTAATATTTAGGAACCAGCATTTGAATACACGGAAGGTTGTTTGCCCCCACTTCGGTCAATGTGGTATCAGATGTGTGATATACACTTGCCGGCAGTGAAAGAATTACTTTCGCATCGTCTTAGGGAAAATCAAACAGAATCGCATCCCACAGATGGTTGGTTAAAATCTGGTACATTGGATGAAATTCGTGAATTAATAAAGCTTGACTTCAAGAAAACAATTGATACTTTGAATGCGCAAGCGAGTCAGTCCAAAGCAGATGAAAGTGATTGATTTCTTTTTCAATTAATTATGCATTTCTTTGTGGTAAAGATACTCTTTCATATCTGATACAATAAATGATTGCAGTTGTTGAGTTTTATTGCTCACTTAGACTAGGTGCAACTAACCGACCGTGAGTTATTATGCAGACGAGCATCGCCTGAAAAATACTTTTTTATTATTTGATCACTAAACTTAGCATAGCATTGCCCATTTATTGACATCTGTTTTGATGTTTAGAAGTATTTGGAAATTCATAATTTTAGATGCAAATTTCAAGCAATGCAGTTCGCAGCGATACGTTTCCTTCAGACAATTAGACTATTGTTATAATAATTACAGTAATACCATTAGCAGTTTTTCTACTCGTATTAAAGTGGTCTAAAAGGTCTAGAGTAGTAACAAGAATTCCTAGAAGTAGCCACTACAGTGATTATTACACTTTCAACTATATCAATGACACATATTCAACACATGCGGATTATTTTAATACAATGCTAATATTATTAGCATTGTGAGGTAAGTGATCAAAGAGAATTTTTGAAAATGACAAAAAAAAAACAAATCTTTATTCTTCTCATCAATGACGTATCAGTTGAATTAACAATTTTAATAAATCATATTACACATTTTTTGATATTTTTGAAAAATATTTAAATTTTATTGATAATGATAATCAGTGAACAGAAAATTTCAATCTGCGCTAAATTACAATTGTACAGTATGAATGCTTTTTCTTCAGCAACAGTTTGATAATTCTTAACTTTAAAAGGATTAAAAATTAAATTTCTATTATTAATTTTAAAAAAATCCCACGAAATATTACTTATCAACATTACAACAACGACTATTTCAGATTTGTTTCATCAACTGGAAACTGTAGTAGTTGAACTTGGAAATCATATTGTACATGAGGCTGAACATAGCAATTACGGTGAATGGATTGAGTAGACAAAAGCTAATTTTAATGCGTAGTTCGATTCACCTGTTTGAAATATTAGTCCTGAAAATTTTACCTAGAGAGACTATCCCGGAAAAATTTAGACGAGAGAACCAATGCCATTACGCCACAACTTTGCAATGAGCCCATAATTAAAAATAATGCCGTTAAAAAAATGCAAACGTTCCATTTTTTGCCAACCAATAGAACATTAGCCCTGAAAATTTCACCTAGAGAAACTATCCCGGTAATTAATTCACTATGGAAGTTTAGTGCTATTAGTCTTTTTTGATTAGCACTAAGTTCATGGTTGTTTTTCAATTGTGCAGATCAGTTTTCCTTGAAGCGATAGTGTTATCAGTAACCGAGCGTTGGTTCACTTTGCTGACCTGGCAAATTAGATATGCTAAATTACGGTCATTGAGAGAGCATCATTTCATCTAATGAATTGGCTCAAAAAAGGTGTATGGCGAATCAACAATACAATGCTCATTTACTAGGAAGCACCAGCAGCGTGGTTAAAGCAGATATGTTTTAACTGCTGTGATCTTATTTTCATTATTTCAAAATTATTTAGCACTATCACAATTCAGAATAGCACACTCAACGTAATGTATAGCCGGTGTTGCAATTGTTTACCAGAAATTGCATGCAAATTTTCATGCATGGCATTGCCATTTGTTTGCTTTCCAGCTATAGCTCACCACAGGCCTGAACTTTTAATATATATATACAAAGCTTCATTTACTTAACTTTTTTTGAAATTGAATTCCATAGTGTCCAGCAGTCAAGAGCAAAATAATAATTATTATTGTAAACCGCTGACACGTGTGATCCTTTTAGTGTGATTTTAGATTACAAGCCGTGAAAAGTTTTCTGTGCTTACCGTAATGAAAAGCAGGCACGTTGAGATTTGTTTACCAGAAAAGGCATGCAAATTTCTTAACTCCTGCTGTGCTTTTGCTTGGTGGCCTTAGTTTCAATGGTTTTCGGCGTACGGTGTGCGCTGCGAATGCAAGGGCATTTTTCTTGCGACGAAGATGGTACAATAGCATTAAAGAAGGCTCTGCGTTTTGTTTATTATTGATTTGTTTTATTAAATTAATTCGTCTACATTTGGTGAAGCCTGTACAGACGATAAACAAGAAGAATGAGAAGGGATCTGCTTTGTAAGTATTTATCTTACGTATTTTACAACTGATTCTATGTACAGCTCTAATTACAGAATTACAATCACTTGGATGGAAGTAATCAAATGTTTTCATCACGCAGGAAATGCGGGAATGTGTTTTGTTTAAGTAAATTTTTTAAGTTATGGTATTTTCTGTGGAATAGTTCATATCTTGACTAAATTTCAAAATTGATAATGAGAGTCAAGGTCACTTTTGAATTTTCAAATAGTCGTCATTGAGTGGATTTTGCAGTGCATCTGAATTCTGTTTTCAAATCATTTGAAAATATTCGGTTTACTAGATAAGTGGGTTCGCTATGCATGAATTATCAACATTCCTAATTTCATGGCATTAGGGTACAGTAATTCACACAAAAATCAGTTTCTAGCGCTACATTATGCAAATAAGGGTCGTTTCAAAATTGCCTTATCATCAATAGTGGTGCATTTGTTTGCTTAATCTACATGGCAAGCGGTAGCGTTGTGCAACGTTCTCTGAGTTTATTTACGGCGTTAAGCCACCACTGAAGGTTGCTTTTAATAGTTGAAAGTATTCCATTTTTCTCGTTATGTCTCGTAGTGTTACTTTTTTAAAAATTTCTGGGTAAAATCATTTCGTCAACGTTATCCTTAATTAATACTTTTTCTATTTCAAAATTATTCGTTCGATTTGTCAATTTTACTAAATGATGAAGCGGGAAATTTTTTAATACAACATTTAATATTCTTACAGATATGGATAATGAAGAAAAGAAAAAGTGAAAACGCGGACGACACGAAGCAGATCGCGGACGGCATGAAGCAGATCGAGGACGACACGAAGCAGAACCGCGGATGAAGACATACGGTATATGCGGTTCCCCAGGGGTCCCAATTCTGTAAGTCTGGGATAGGGATACTTCAAAAGGGTGAAGTTATCCCATAGTTTAAATAAGCTAACGACAAACC